>VYZT01057747.1:2015-35025 GCA_013400735.1 Pomatostomus ruficeps | reverse complement strand
CGGGCAGTTTTGCGGACCCCAGAGAGCATTACAAGTCCTTCACAGCAGGGCTGCTGTTGATCCCCTAGGGAACTTATTGATACTTAGGAACTTACCCACCACACATATCAGGAGTATTCTGGATTGCCTACAGCTCTCCATGCTACTTTTCCAGTAGATATTTGGGCAGCTGAAGTTCCCCAGCAGGACGAGAGCCTGGAAGTGCCATGGCTGCTGTAGCTGGAGCAGGATGGCTTCGTCAATAGGCTCCCTTCATCAGGCAGCCTGTAGTGGACACCAGGCACAAGGTTCCCTTTGTTGCATCAATCCCTGATTCTCACCCACAAGTTTTCAACCTTTTCAAGGCTAGTCTTCAGACACATCCTCCCGCCCACCCATCCCCAAAATTCAGAAGAAACTCACCAGTGTTTGTACTAGAATTTCATTAGTTGTCCCCTTTGTGTTTCAGAAGATAACACTAATGACACACTGATTGATACTCTGCATTTTTGCCTGCTTTGAATTCATTTGAGACAGGTAGCAAATGTTTGATTTTGTTTTGGTTTTGTACCTTTTGTATTCAAAGAGTAAGAGCTGTCGTTTTCAAGAAGATGCACAATGGGGACATAATATCTATTTTAAAAAATGACAAAAAAATACCCTTCTTTTATATCATTGTTTTGAACTGCTGGTTTAGGAAGTCAGCCTTGATGATGCAATAATAAACAAAGCCTTCAAGCTTAAAAGGTGTCTTCATCTTGTGTTGAACAAAGCACAAACTGAATTTTAAAACAAAAGAGATGGGGCAATGCAGTTGTATTGGCAACAAATCTAATTTCCAAGCTGCCCTCTGGCACCAAGACCAAAAGAATATTTGAAAGGACTGTGCAGAGGATTATTGTTTGATCCCCGTTTCAAGCTCAGAATTTGCACTGTGCTCCATTCTCTGATGATAAACATCTCAGCTTTCATAGGCAAAGCCAGGCGCTTTGCCTCATGACTCCAAATGCCTTCCTGGAGATTAGGTGAGATTTCAGGGAGCAGGATGCAGCTCAGAGGATGTCAAGACATGGAAGGAAAACAAAGAACACTTTAGTGCAATGCTTTTTTGTTGTTGTTGTTGTTATCATTATTTCAGGCAGAACTATCATGGCATTGAACATATAGTGTGAGAACAATAGCAAGTCAGTTTACTTAACTGTCCTGCATTTGCAAATAGAGAAAATGTAACGAGGCTGGGAAAGAGTGTCTGAGATATAAGATTTATACCTAACTCCATGTGTTTAGGAGCTGTTTGATTTCGTAGGTTTTCTACTGTTCATAATACATCTCCATTGCTACCATGATACCTTTCACCTCCCTTTTGTATTCAGCAGGAAATGATATACTTCCTCTCTCAAACCTGGTGTGAAGGAAACGGGAAGAAATGGGGAGCAGGTCATCTTTGCACCATGTAACTCTGCTTTATTTTTAAAGTATTTCTTTAGTACTTCAATTTCAAATATTAGGGGAGACAATGAAAAACTTTACCGTTTATTATTCTCAGACCAATCCCATGACAGTAATTTTCAGAGGTACATCATTAGTTACAGAAAAAATAGAACACTAATGAGAAGTTAGGCCTATATAATTTTCATATACTGTACATAAGCAATTTTTTTGAAAGCCATACAAATTATTTTCCTTTTTCCTGCTTATTTTTACCAGTACTTTATTATTTTCTTCGGTTTTATGTATTTTAATTTTACACATAGCTTTGCTTTGCACATATTTTAAATCTAGATTAAAACAGTGCTCCTTCTTTGCCTTAGGAATTAGTCTTAACAAGAGTAATCCATCAATTAATTGCTTTTTATTGATGATTAAAATTGTTTTTATAGTTTATTCTAGCACTTACTTGTATTGTAATTTGAACTCAGAGACCTATGAATATTAAATCAAGATTTCAACACTTAACATTTAAGAATGATAAGAAAAAGAATCCAGGGAATATTTTCTACCTTCCATGTTATTGTTTAAAATGGAAATACACGAACTGGTCAGAGATGAGCAAACTTGTCCCTTGTTCATAAAAATAAGTCCGATTATTAACTTTAGGTAACTTTTCAGCATTGTTGAGCTGAGTCAAAAACCTAAAAGCTGTGTGATGTCTCTAGCAACACACAAACATTTTTCATTTATGTTCACAAGCATGCACATCCATGCATACGCCCGTTGTAAGCTCCATTGCTAACTGGAAGACCGAAGGGGAAGTAAAGACTTCAAAGATAGTTCTCAGCCTTAACTTTAAGCAAATTCTCTCAGCAGCTGTTGCTATTCATTGAAAAACACTATTTGTAGCAGTCAAAAGAAGTGCTGTTCTTCACTGGACATTCAAGAGAAATCCTTTGTAGAAAATATAGAATTGGCTTGTGACAAAGGAGAATGCTTACAGTGAGTAGAAATGGTGAAGGCACAAGCAGGGTCTCCAGCAGCTTTCAGAGGCTCTAATAATTAAAATTATTTAATAAGAAGCATACTTTCTTCTCCCCAAGTGGGCTAGGTCCAATAATTCTGTGCTTATTGAGAAAATAGGCTTCATATTTTCTACACGAACAAAATAGGATTTCTAGAATAATTCAACTTCATGACATAGAGAGAGAAAAAAAATTAGCCTGGACAGAAAAAAACGCCCATATAAAAGGCCTTTCAAGGCTTAGAAACCCTCTCTACAATAGATACAAACTTCACAGGCAACCTTGAGTGACAGTCCCTGTAATTGAAGAGACACAGGTTAGAATCAATGATTGAATTTCAAGGTGCTAATCAGAGCTATAGTGTTGATCGATTTTGAACAATTTTAACCCTACTTATCAAATGATCTGGACTGACAATTAGTAAAATGTTAAAATAATGAGTTCAGGAAGAAACAAAGGGTATTGATCGGAAACCAGAAGGGGAAGCAGAGGAAAAAAAGACAGAACTCATGGATTTCAGAATGAAAATTATTTCTTAGGTGATGGAAACACAAGTCCACTGCTGCCTAAATATGGACAGTAAACAAAAGCTTAATTAGAAAGAAAGCTCTATCAAGTTTAGATGACTGCTGCAACAGAATGGTGAAAATGGGTATTATTCATACTGAATAATATATTTAGGACTAATAAATGTTTCTGGCTGAACATAAATTATCCAAAAAGAGTGGATATGTACAGAAATTATCTAGTTCTTTTTAGACTCAGCAGCCTTTGGAGCTCTGCAGTGATATTTTCTGTGAGTTTTTGATGTCTTTGACCACCTGTGGTTCATTACTCCTATTGGGCAAATACCACGCTTCCAACGTATTTCCCTGTGCAAAGGGGACTCTGAGCACCCAAGATCTGTCCTGAAAAAATTGATTGTCATTTTGCATTATTGAAGTATCTCAAAGCAACTGCAAGCATAAAGAGAGGGAACTATCTTGATTTCTGCTACCCAAAGAAAAAGTGTAGGAATGTTAAGCAGAGACAAGACAAACAAGCAATGGCATCTAAATGCACACAGAGAGAAACTTAAATTCGAATCACTGAAACAGTTGAAGTGGTGAGTGTGTAGATTAGGACACTTTCTGTCAAACTGATGTATGTCCACTCAACCCGGTGCCCTGAGTGATGCTGTCCTTTGAAACAATATGGTCTGAATACAAATAATCCCTAAACAGCAGCAGGTCTGGATTCTGGCACAGATTCTGAGTGCTTACAAACTGGAGAATGAGGTTTAAAAATACAGCCTTAAGCCCCAATTAA
Organism: Pomatostomus ruficeps; assembly: GCA_013400735.1. Taxonomy (NCBI): domain Eukaryota; kingdom Metazoa; phylum Chordata; class Aves; order Passeriformes; family Timaliidae; genus Pomatostomus; species Pomatostomus ruficeps. The sequence continues at coordinate 31,282 of VYZT01057747.1, read as the reverse complement.
CACCCAGGAGTCATCCCTGTCTGTCCTAGTTAGAAACAGAAGACACCAGCAGCTTTGAGGAAAAGATTTTCAAAATCTTCAGCAGTACTACCACACCACATATGTTACATCATCCTAATAAGGCTCAATTTAGACCAGCTATTTGCAGACAAACATCCATACAACTCTACGTTTGTAATCATAGATACTGGAAAGTGACTGATTAACAAGAGAGGAACAAGTGGTATCCAACAAACCACACCCTGAAGATTTCTTCTTGTTGCACTTTCAGACTCTGGACTGCAGCACATGCTGCCCTTCTTTATCTCTCTGAAATGCAAAAAGGCTCTGAACCACTCCATGCTTCTTCCACTTGCAACTCTATTTTTTGCTGGCTTTGTAGGATAAAGCTCTTCATGGAGATGACAGAGCCTTTAGTACACGCATCAGTTATTCTCTGGCTGCATCAGGAGAATCATCCCTGACCTACTTTCCTTTCTTTTTTTCCATCTGCACTTTTTGATTATGTTCCTATTTACAGGACTGTTACTTGATGCCTTCCATTTCCTGTTTGAAAATGTCTCATATATGGAAACTATTCTCTGCTACTGACCTTTCCAGATTTGATTACTTTGAGACTCCTCTACCTGTTATTACAAATAATCATGCTGCTTAGGTTAGTGATTCATAGCAAACCCAGAACAGGACAGCCCTGTAACAGACTATCAAACACAAACAGAAAATATACAATTGCCAGCTCTGAAGATTTATATATGAAGCCACAACTAAAAAAATTTCCTTTAATATCCTATTTCAAAAAGAAAGGAGGGGACTATAGCTCAACCAAATGGAATACTGTGGGCAAGTCCTTCAGGTACACCTCTGATGGTGCAAAATATTCTGAGGCATCTAAAAAGACATCAGCCAAAAGAGCAGGAAGTACTGGTGGCGGCTGAGTGGTACGTTTCATAAACTGATGGTAATACAATTTCAGAATGCATGCCTTCTTTTTCTTTTTTTTTTTTTTCCATATCATTGAAATATGAAACCACAGAGCTCCTTTTTCAGAGTTCAGAAATCTCAATAAGCGCTTAAAAAAGACCAATTTGACAAAGTCAATAAAGGTACATAGTCACTACAGACAGAATTTGGTTAAATTAGTTTTCCCTTCCCAGTCTAAATTAATCATTTATGCTTCCTTTAGAGATGACAGAGACATTCTACACCTTTCCAGAGACTGATTAATCCTACCTGTTTTATGATGGGAAGCAGGCACCTAGAGAGACAATTTACTACAGAGAAAAATAGCACAACTAAAAGAATTTGCATATTCAGAAAATAAGGCAAATAAAAGAGAGAGATCCATAGATTGTACTGGCTGAAACAACAAACAAACAAAAAAGCCCCAATGCAACAACACATATGGGAAAAATAAATAACTTTCAGAGCATTCTTGGGACATGGCATTGCCAATAACAGCATCCCAATTTTCATTTACATATTCATTTAAGACATAATGCAAAATCATCAGCTGTTATAAACTATCATTTTCCTATTTAAGTCAATAAGACCTCATTAATTTACACTAGTAGGATGTTTGCTTAATAAAATTTACAATCAAAGGAAAAATTAGAGCAGATGGGAGACAGAAACTAAGGGACTCTATGAATTTAAAGTAGAAAACATGAAGAAACAATGTCTTTATTCTTTAAAAAATAAACTAATGGACCTCATTCAGAAAATGATGAAGGAGTGGGGACAAATGCTTCAACGTCATTTGAACAACAGTCACATGAAAGGACTCAGGTTACAGGCTGAAACCTAAGGAAGCTTTAGGATTTAAAACCAGGAAAGTGTGCTTTCCTTCAAGGAACCACATAGAATACAAGTACATACTTGTGGAAGATTGATTAGAGGGCAAAGGGCATGTGAGCATGGAACGGCTTGTGGCCGAGGAGATGGGGAAACAGCGTAGTCAGTTAGTTTAAGGATGTAAACCGAAGGACACTGTGTCCTTCACGAGGGAGCTATACAATAACAAGATGTTTTTTAGTCAGGTAAGAATGCAGAAGGAGGATGGGAAACAAGAATGTTTGCACTAGCAAAAAAGAAACAAAAAAGGGGGGTTGACTTGCAAAAGCACACCAATAGCATGCTTGGGTTACAGAATATGCATGGGCACATTATGTGGCTTATATTAAGGCATGTAACTGATCAATAAACGAAGCTCGTTGCTAACTCATACTGGGTCGTCTGAGTCTTCCCTCCGCAACATATACTTGAGCAAATCTATGCAGACTTTTCTTCAAGTGATCCCCATAACCCATAATCTCCCCTGTCCTTTTTGAACCCTGACATGACTGTGGTACTGTACTTTCATGGGCTAGTCTGGAATTTTATGTTACTGTTTCAATACCAGGAATATTCTCTCAAGAACAATTGTCCACTTCAGTATGATGCACCTTAAAACTGGAGGAGGCAAAGTTCTACACTGCCAAATAATCTTTACAAGCAAATTACTGTGCAAACCTTTTGGCTCTCACCTCGAGTTTATAAAAATGTGTACAGTATGAACTATCTTACTTGAAGAACATAAGAGGGTATGAATCTGTGTGTCAGGAAATATAACTAGTTCCAGGAACAACTCTTGGCATTCTTGAAGTGCTTATAACTGCATTTACAAGAATAAAGCATTGTCATCTCTATCTACAACTAGCTATGGTTTTGTGTACACAAACAAAGCTTCCTGTGAAAATTTTCTTTGAAAGACGTATAAGAAAGTTAAAATATTGATTGCTTTGCTCCCCTAGGGACACAGTCAGCTCTCTTCCCTCTTAGCTGTAAATTACAGAAGTCAAAATGTCAAATATTCTTCAGATATACCGGCAAAGTTTTTATGCAGCTGTGCATATCAGACAAGCAAGAGGTGTGTTTGTCATCAGCGTATTTCAAGGGATCACTGAAATACTGAGTAGTTCTGGTGGTATGCATGCATGCATGTCTGGGGCACAGATGTGAGCATCGTTACACAAGCATTTTTCTGGTCTAACTGAAAAACTCAATAGACTTGGTATTTGCAATAAATTTTAGGTTTGCTGTTTGTTATTATTCAGAAACGTTGCTGATTTTGCTACAATTAGATGGACTTATGGCTATGCTGCGTTTCTCAGTCTTTGAATTTAAGCCATTGTGGATCCTCTTCCTTAAATCCCACAATAGAGAAGGTAAAGATTTTTGCATATCTCTATACTTTTTAATATAATACAGTCTCACAGAATCACAGAATAAGCTGAGTTGGACCCACAAGGATCATCCAGTCCAGCTCCTGGCCCTGCACAGCACCATCCCCAAGAGTCACACCCCATGTGCCTGAGAGCATTGTCCAAACTCTCCTTGAACTGTCAGGCTGGTGCTGTGACCACTGCCCTGGGGAGCCTGTGCGAGTGCCCAGCCACCCTCTGGGTAAAGAAACTTTTGCTAATATCCAACCTAAACTTCCCCTGGCACATCTTCAGGACCTATTTTATCTTCCCTCTTTCTCGTGCTCATTAGATACGTAATCTGTAAATACGTGTGTATAAATATACACGAAACTTACATAGAGGCTTCATACATACACCTCTCTCCCACAAAGAAAAGCCCCCAGGCTACAGTACTGCTCATACTAAGCTCTCCATGCGGCATGACAAGGGGTCCAGCTAGAGAAGGAGAGGAGTGGTGACCTCTGCAGATCATGAATTGCACCAGGAATGAGCAGCAAAAAGAAACAGCGTTCTCAGACCTCTCCCTTTTTAGATTCCTGAAAAGTCTTTGTATTCTCTCTTTAGTTTTCTTTAAACTTTCCCAAACTAAATACAGGTCACTCAAAACTGGGTGTCAAACTGCTGTGTCTTCATAGCCTCTCCTTGGGTCTCCCCTCCTGCTATCAGTTCTGTCTTCCTGAGTCTTCCCATCTCCTCTGTTTCTTTGGCAAACAAGACAAGACAATATGATGTTTGTGTCTGTGTACAGGATAAAGGCTTTCCACTTCCCCTTCTGCCCAATGGTGATGTTGCTGCTCAAAACACACTTTCAATATGAAAAACCCATAGAAAGCCAGCACACACTACGGAATTTCTGTTCTGTTGCTGACAGTTTCCCTTGCAATGTCATCTATCACAATAGTACTTTATGGGTCTGATTAAATCCAGCCAATTATTGTGTATTCTGAATGTGCCAAATGTTCTGTAGAGTATTCTTTAAATGCTCAGAATTAATTGCCATTGGTCCTTTCATATGCCAAGAATTAAACTTACAAAAACCTGTTGTTAAACACCTTAAATAGTATTTTACACTGACAAACAGAAAACCTGAAGTAAAAAATGTCCTTATGCCTAAGAATTACTCATAGATCATGCCAAAAAACCCCCCAGTGCAGTAAAACTTGTCATTCGTAGAACAGGATTGTATGCAATATGACAAAGTATTGAAGAAATGCTTTAAAAGAAGATAAAGATTCCCATTATTTGTAGACAGACTTTTCATTGGACTGAAATAAAGAAGTATAACAAAAATAAAGGAGAATCTTCCTGGTATCCATAAGGTTTCTTGAGAACATATAAAAGCATCTAAACTGACAAGAAATTTGCTGAAGGTTTACCAATTTATGCATTTTTCAAAACAGCTAGTGGGAGAAATAGGATATTCATCTATATTCTGCCTTAAAACTTTGTGGTCTAACCTGATGTCACATGGTTTCTTCCCTCTCTTCCATGACGGACTTTCAAGTGTCCTTTTCAGAACCAGATTCTTAGGCAAAAAGGAATCAGCCATTTCCATCATAGGTGCATCCCTCCAACTCAGAGGTAGCAAAGATGTAGAAATACTTCTGTTGGGGCAAAAGTATAGAAGGCAAGTACAGAATGAACTTATAAGTAAAATCTTACCCCTGCAGCATCTCTTTCCGTGCCTTAATATTCTCAAAGTTTCTAAATACATTATTGGCAATATTGGAATAAGACCTTAAAAACATTATATTTAATAATAATAATCTCTTTTACATCAGAATATAGCAAAAAAAGTTGCTTTCTCACATTAAATCACTCCAACAGGAGGAAATTAGACAGTTTATTAGAGCAACTGAGAACTGAGGAACACACAGGCAACCCTCAGTGCCAGAGGCACAGTTACTGCCAGCAGAGTTTTAATGAAAACATTTCCTGTGATTTTTCGCTCCTTAGCATTGAGAGTTTCCTTAACTTCATTTAAAGGAATAAATGAGGAAAATATGACTATGGCTTAGTGTCTCTTCCTTCCTAAGTACAGCTGTAAAGGGAAAATAAAGAGCAATGCTTGAAAATTAGCCCAGAGGGAAGACAATTAGCTGAGTGAAAAAACTACCACAACTAAAGCTAAGCTGAACTCATTCAGTTTAAACCAAGGCACTTTCTTTGTCACATTGTGAGTATGCAGCCTGATGCCACTGGTGCACTTTAGAATAAATAAATAAATATTATGTTTTCAAGTAGTGTTATGGAATCTGTTAAAATTGAGAAATTTTTTAGGTTTATATTTGAGTTCAGATATAAAAAACTAATAATGCCCAGTGGTAGCCACTTGTATGTTATCATTGCAAATATTTTTTTTAAAGCTATCCTATGTTCACAAGGGGACAGCTGTTTGCAGCACCTCTTGTGTTTTTCCAATAAGGGATAATACAGAAGTTCTGTTAAGAAGATATTACTGCTGAAAGGACTACTCATCAAGGACACTCTTACTCTTTCAAATCCTGATAATTCCTGGCACCTATGAAAGGAAGATTATAGCATTCTGCAGGGACATGAATTTTTTTTCATCAAGTAGTTCAGAGATGTGCAGCAGCAAATAGAGGAACAGCATGTATGATGTTGGATTTACCTGTGTTCTATCAAAATACAGGGCAGTGCCAGGTTTTGTTCTGCAAAAACAGTATTATTTTGTCTTTAGATGACAACAAAAGTTACCCTATACAAAAATATCACAACTTACATTATATGTTCAACTTGAACTAGCTAGAGGAGAAACAGGACTATTGCTGCATTTCATTTAACGGTTCCACAAAAGCATACTATATATGACATTTAACATGCTCTTGCTTTCTTTTTGAGTTCCTTTTGAATTCAGAAGCTCAGCTTATCAAGGCACTAGGAGGATTGGACAGGAAAAAGCAGTGGAACCAAATTAGAGAAAAACCAGCTTGCATTAGGTTGGGAAGATTCACCATTAGTAGTTGAGTAAAGAGACGCAGCATCTGAGAATGAAGGCACAGAGCTGACCTGATGAATCCTTTTCGTGCTTTTCTGCAGATTCCCTGTGGGATTTATCATCAAGAAGCCTAATACTGCTAGACCTTAATGCATGTACCATCAGCATCCTGAAAATAACAGCACTTCTGTACCTCACAAAGATATGAGAGCTGAATGCTCTGTAAACAACAAGTAAAACCCAGAGGCTGCAGTTAATATCAGCTTTGCACTTCTATGATGCACGGAGCATGAATAGATGAGAGCACATGCCGTAGACTACTTTGCCAGTTCAAGAGAGGTTTGCACTCCACCTAAACCCTTCTCAAGTAAAAATTTTCCACATTTAAGCCCTGTCTTTTTCCCTTCTCCAGAGCAGGCTGTAAGACAACTTTCTTCTTGTGCAGGCTCCCTCTTGAAGCATTTCTCTCCAGCTGTATTCAATAGTCTTTTGCGATAAATATCTTAACGTATTCCTGGCTGTCGTTGGTTCCTGCATGGCCATGGCTGTAAAACTAGAAATTGTATACCTCTAAAAAAGGGTCACTGGCTGAATAAGTCTGGTTGTCTGCAGAACCAAACCATACCTGAAAGTCTATTGGTGTTCTTATCCTCAGTTGTTATCTGTGTTTCCACTCAGCTCTGAAGATCAAAGCAAAGCAATGGGAAGCCAAGGACATGTGCTGAATTTAGTGTACTGAAATGGTACCTTGAGGGCTCCTGATACCACCTTCTGGCCAATCACAGCTATTCAATAGCTCTTGGTTTTACACATTTTTGAGATTTTCGAGTATTGAATGATTTCCAGACAGAAATTCATTAAAATAACAGAAAACTAAAAGTTGCTCAATGAACCTTTTGCCTATCAAAATATAACTCCCTTGCCACACTTCTTTCAAGAACATACTAAAAGAAGCAGAAAAAATCCTAAATCTTTCAAGGGTCTGAAAGTGGCCGAAATAATTTGTAGCACTCTGTTTGCATCAAAGTTTGCTCAAGATTGGATAGAAACATGGACACGTTTACTTTAGTGAGACCAATATAGGAGCCTCACTGTCCCAAACTCCATATATTAGCAACAGACAGACAGACAGAGATGGGATGAATCATTCCTGGGATGTGCTTATCTCTTCAGAATAATTGCAAGACACTCTGAGGTGACCATGCCTCTAACTCAAGCTTTGCAGCTGTATGTGTCAAATTATATTAGGTGAACCTGAGCCAGAGTAAGGAAAAAAATGTCAAGTTTTCTGATATGACCAGGTTAGTGCACAATCAAGAGGCAGGTAGAAATCCATACCAAGTGTCTCTGATGTGTGTGGTCATGTGGAGCATAGGCTGTACTCCGTGCCATGAGCATCCTTTTGGTGATGCGATTTAAAGCTGAATCAGTTGTGGAACACGGCAGCCGGTGTAGGGTGCATTTAACTCTTCAACCGCAGGGCTGCCCCGTTGCCTTGCGGGGCGACGGAAAAGCGCTTGGTCAGATAAACGGCTGCAGAGTCACAGTTTCTGTTTATCCTTTTACCCAACTCCGCAGAAGATGAGCAGAGCGGTCGATATTAATGAAGCGTAGAAGGGAACAAATAAGCAAGAATGAACTTTCCTGCAGCAGCACTCAAGGATTTATTGTCAGGGGATGTGGGCGATGAGAAAAGAATTGGGGGGACGCTTACACTGAGTTTTAAGGGGAAAGGAAAGGGGTGGTTACAGAAGGAAGGGTCCAGGGTTCTTCAAATCACAGGATGATGAGTGACAGGAATCCAATGAGTTCTGGACAGAGGCGGAACTTATTTGAATTATCCAACCGACATAAGAGAATGGCAGAACTTCCCAGCACTTGCTGAATATTAAAACAACCTTATGCATATTAAAATAACAGGGGTGGAACAGAGCCTTTGACTGACAAGACTAAAAGGTGGCAGGATCAGGGGATTTCCCCAGCCATGCTTTCTCCATCTCCCTCAGATTCGCTATCCTGGGAAGAAAAATCTATCCAAGTTATTTCATTAGTTTTCATAGAGACGGTGGTCTGGGTCACTGCCACATGCATTTACTCTTTTCTGTGCACTAAAGATTACACAAAACTTGGTTACGTAGTTAAGAGAGCACCTCTTTTTAGGAATGTGTTAGCACAAAGTTTAAATCTAATTGTGAGGATCGAATATAAACAACAGGGGGGAAGAAGCAAATACATGACAAAAACAAAGGATTACTTTATCAGTCAACACGACAAAGCAGGTATTTACCTTGCTGATGTGTCACAGTGGTTTTTGTTCTTGCATTAGGTTAGGTAGCCTCAAAATCATTATTTAAGGACTGCAAATTTCAATTAAAAAAAAAAAAAAGACAGAAAAGCTAAATGTATACAGTCCTTTCAGTACTACTGCTGAAGTTATCTTGAAGAGGAGGCCAGGTTTGACCCTCAAGCTGTCTCCTGCCTACTGAGTTAAAATCCCCTAGTCTGAGTTTCAAGACACAGCTATCATCCTAACTACTGTGCACTAAAGACAGTGTTCTTTATGGTTAGTTCGCAATGCATTCCACTTCATATGAACTTCAATTCAAAGAGTAGCTGGGTGAAAGCAGCTCCTGGGGCAAGACATCCTTCTTTATTATTGTTTGGCCTATGGATTCTGTCTGAAAAACCAATGAAGCAAAAAATCCTGTCCTCAGTCTTAAATTATGATTAACTCAGAAAGACCTGTTATTAACAAAGAAACCCATTTCTAGTTTATGGCTTGGAGCTGTTTCCACTGAAATAGCTGCTAAAACTCCCACTGACTTGAAACATGTAGTATCTTGCCCTTCATAGGAACACAAATGCCATCCAGTTTCACTGACTCTGCTGAAGGCCAACTCGCATTTCAAAAGGACCAGGTTCACTTTTGTCATTACAGGCATACATTCTCGTGCCCATGAATGAGAAGGTGACTCAAAACAAGCAGCACGGATTTACTAACTGTAAATGACACCTGACCAGCCTGGTTGACTTCCATGTTAAAATCACCAGAGCTGTGGAGGAGGAAGGAAGATGGATTTTATTTACCCTGACTTTGGCAAGACTGAATACATGCAATATTGTCCCACAGTATTTTTTATTCAAGTTAGGATCTTGTAGTCTGAATGAGTGAACTAGTGGATAGATAAAAGATGTTTAAGTGATCAGGCTTGGGGTGCCTTGGTTAATGGATGATACGGAGCCAGAAAGCCAGAAACAAGTTGTTGTGGTTTAGGAATTATATTCCCCAACTCAGTGCTGCCACCAAAACTGCTCCAGCATTCGCTCTTCATTCCCCCTCCGTTTGGAAGCAGAAAAGTCAAGAGATCAAATGTGGTGGTACAGAATGTAGGTAACAGAGGAGCAGGCCTTGAAAGCCAGAGTGACCTCTTGTCTTTGGTCCGGAAGAACCCATGACGCACATCCTGGGTCACCAGGGAAGTCGTAGAAAGAGCATTGTGGGTTTGTGAACTGTCAGAGCTGAGAAACACTGATTGTTAACTTAGAAGGTATTGTTTACCTGTTACCATAAAAGGTGATATTCTGGAAGAGAATAGGTGATTGGGATACACGGTGGTGTAGAGTTACTTCCTGTTTGTGTCATAGTATATAAGCATTTTTCACTGCGCAATAAACGTCTTTGCACAGCACCATCTTGTAAAGGCCGGGACCCCTCATCATTAATCACCACAATCAAAGTCAAACGGGTAGAGATAAGAAGAATTTACTGGAAACAGCAATGAGATGAGAAACAAACAGTAACAGCAACAATACTAATAGCAGAAGTGTACAAAGAGAGGGTGGTTTACATCCAAAATGCTCACCAAGCTGAGGACAACGAAAAATAATGGTGGACAGACCCTCTGCCGTCCATGTTTTCCCCTAAAAAGGAAAGGAACACCCTTTCCTTCTGAAAACAAAGAATTCCTTTCCCTGGCCCTGGCAATGATGTAAGACGGTATAGAATAACATCAGGGTATTTTTTGGGATAAAACACCTCTCTGTGCATATTTTTGGTGTTATTTTTGTTGTTATTTTGTATTTCTTATTTCGTTGTTTTTTGTTTTCAGTAAATCTTTACCTCAACCCAAAGTCTCTGCTTTTGTCCCTCCCATACCAGAAGGAGGGAAATAGGAAGTGGCTTACTTGGAGTTTAATTTCCTGCTGGTGTTAAGCCACCACAGTGGGGATGACATGGCTTCAGTGAGGAGGGTATCCCAGTATCTACAGGGAGGTCATCCAGGAAATGAATCCAGGCTCTTAGTGGCAGTGTACACTGCAAGGAAAAGACATATCAGAGAGGCTCAGACTGCATACAAGGAAAAGCTTTGTCACAGTGAGGACACTCAGATGTCCTCACTTAAAGCAAGGTGTGCAGAGAGGCTTTTCATACTCCGTCCCTGGAGGTTTTCAAGCCCTCATCAAAACAGTCTTAAGTAACCTGGCCAGATTAAGGCCAAAGTCTCTTAATCAGGATAATTTTATATTTTTTCCTGGTTCTGCTTTGATCAGGGGATTGCGCTAGAGATGTCCCGAGGTCTTTTTCAACGCAAATTAGATCCTGAAATATGGATGCAGAAAAACAAAAATAGACAAAGCAGGATAGGGGGAATTTCCTGTCAAAATAAAGTAAAGCTAGAGCAGTGAAAATATAACCAAGAAGGCATTTAATAGACATTATTTGGAAGTTCAGGCATACAAGTCTCATCTTCATAGGCCATGTTTCAACGTTTTCTCTCTTGCACGCATGAAAGGCTTTCCCCTCCCAAACCTTCTTTCTTCCATTTCCAGGGATGCACCCTTGACAACCAGAGGATTACAAAGAGTCTAGCAGCTGTGATTCTCACCGACAAATTGAGTCTTCCTATCGATATGCACAAATCAGTAATTTTATCACAAGTTTCTCATTATAGTAGGAACTGTCGTTCCAAATTTCTCATGACACAATCCCTTAATAACTCTTCTGCAAGATCCCTGCATAGGACAGGCAGGTAATCAATTACACACAAAGCTGCTATAAGAAAAAACAGCTTCAAGGCATTAGACCTGAGCAGTGCTTCCAAGCATTACCTTGTTGAGGTTTGATCGCTGTTAACTTGATTCACACATGCAAGTGTGAAATTGCTGTCTCAAAGGAACTCTCCTTTAATTCCTCAATGCTTTGCTTTGTAATCATAAAACTGTTTCAAATGTGGCAGATACACAAAGCCACAGAACGAATCAGTTGGAAAGGACTACAGTGGGACCTGTGGTTCAACCTCCCTGCTCAGGTAGGGTTGTCCCAGAGCACATGGCACAGAACTGCTTCCAGACAGTTCTTGAATGTCTCCAGCGAGGGAGACTCCACAGCCACTTTGGGCAATCTGCTCCAGTGCTTGCTCACCTGCACAGTAAAGAAGTTCTTCCTCATGTTCAGATGGAACTTTCTGTGCAGCAGTTTCTGCCCACAGCCTCTTGTCCTATCGCTTGGTACCACTGAGAAGAGCCTGGATCCTTCCTCTTGACACCCTCCCATCAGATACTTACAGACATTGATGAGGTCCCCTCTCAGTCATCTCTTCTCAAGGCTGAACAATCCAAGTTCCCTCAGCCTCTCCTCAGGAAAGAGATTCTCCAGTCCCCTATTCATCTTTGTAATCCTCTGCTGGACCTCCTCCAGCAGCTCCAGGTCTCTCTTGTACTGAGGAGCCCAGAACTGGACACAGCACTCCAGATGAGTCCTCACAGGGGCTGAGAAGAGGGGCAGGATCACCATTCTTGACCTGTTGGCAATGCTCTTTCTAACGCGCCCCCTGCACACAGAGCTGGGCTGTGCTGGAACCAGTGCAGGTCCCAAGCAAAGGGGTGGCCCTTGGGGTCATCCCTGCTCATATCTGTCTCACACACTGGAGGACAGAGAGACAATGCTAACTCTGCAAGGACTCAGGCAGCATCAGTCAGGCTTCATAGAATTGTTGTGAGTGCCAACGCTCTTAAAATATTTTGTTCATAGAGAACAGCAATAGCCCTCTTGAAATGGACATGAGACAGTGCCTCCATGCCTTTCAGAATTTGTACTTTTCAGAAAGGATAGAAAATTATTCTTTTCTTAGTGATCTTGTCCCATTACAGAGGCAAGATACTTGAAAAATGCTTTGACAGGCAAAATAATTTCACATCTTGCAAGTATTATTGTGTTATTGGATCTTTTTTGGTATTGTCCTGCAGTTTCCCTTTGATATGCTAGGATGGTTTCATTTCTAGTCTCTCAAAAGTTTATTTCTCCTTTTCAAACCACTTCCATATACAAACTCCTATTAAAAAAACTCCACAATATTCTGTTTACTATAGAAACAGATAACTTTTTAAATTGAAATCGTAATGGCTTACCCCAAAAAGCTTTTTCAAGCTCCCACTCCACCTTTCTTCGTCTCCAAGTTTTTTCAATTTTTCTGTCTTGAAATTATGATCAATAAAATTCTCTTATAAAAAGTTCGAATTGCACTTTTAGGGTTTCTTGTCTTTTATGATAACAGGAAAAATACTCTTTTAAAAGTAGAATAGTTCATTTAATCATCTCTGAGATCAGGGTTTTTTCTATGTTGCTTTTTCCAATACTGTTCACTTAGTTGTTCCTTGACTATTTCAGCATCACATTCTTGACAAAGATTTGAGAGATGCAGCAAAAATACCTCCATCATCTACATAGCAAAAGTGTTAAACAGATGCCCAAGTTTCACAGATGCCAGGTAGCGGCTGCAAAATAAAAAAACCATGGGGAATTTCCACATTGTTGAGTAACTTTGGCAGAGTTCAGAATCTGAGATCTGTGTATCTAAAGAGAAAAGGTAAGTGCTTGGATGGAGTATGTAGGTAGTCAGAATGCAGGTGTTTTACTTGGGGGCCAATTAACCCATCTGAATATTTCCACAATGTTACAGAAGTTTTTCAAAACACTGCTAATCCCAGGAAGGTACTTTTATTTCAAGACATATCTAGGCATGAGGATGACTATTCTATGAAATAAAGGTAATAAAAGCAAAGAAACAGCTCATGTCCTTTATGCAACTAATTTGCATGTGGAACCGCAAGAAAGAATCTTGTCCATAACTATTGCAAATTATTTAACAGAGGGGTTAATGTATCTTGTAAAGGTATGAAGTTATTTTTTTAATCTCTAAAACTCTAAGCACAGGCAAGCAAAAATAAATAACAACAAATCCATTTTGATCTCTCCTATGTAGACCTGGATTCTTTATACCTCATAACTGTTGATGCTTAAATGCACCAAAGCCCTAAATTGTGCAAATCCCTAACAGCTGCAGTCATGAGACAGAGCTTACAGGAGGAGAGCCAGGCATCTGGTCTTCCAACCTGAGCACTCCCTCACACTCTGCCCTTTTTAAGGTTGACTGAAATTCAGGGGTATATTTAATGTCTTCAGAATGTGATCCTTGACAGCATCATCAGGGAGTGATTATCAAACTCATCACTCCAGCCCATCTGAAAAGCCTTGTCTAGGCACAGTCTGTAAGCAGCAAGTTGATACATGAGCGTGTTCTTGACCATCAAAATTCAAGATAAGTTTTATTCAGTTTAGCTTCATTAAGTCCCACGTTTCATTGTAGCAGATGCAAAGGTATTGACGCTGGTCAGGGAGGGCCGTGAAGGATTTCAGGTTTGCTCTGATATGCTGGGTGATGAGCCTGGAAGAATCTACCCTCCTAGTTACTCACTCACTCGCCCTCATTGTAACTATTCCCACTCTCGCTAGAATAACTGGAGAGAGGGAAGAAGAGGCTATTGGGAACTCTGATTTTATTTACTAAACCACTGAAATAAAACTGAAAATAGGGTTTCACTTCCTAATGGAGGGCTGCCCACTATAAACTGTGGTAAAGATAAGCACAAAATCACATTCCAAGAAGACTGATGTGACTTTAAACTATTTATAAGGAGCAATAATATCACTTCCTTTCTGCAAATTTATAAAAGACATCCTTTTTCAATCACAGCCAGGCTGCTAATCAGTTAAATGCAAAGCAAACTTTTGCCTTCAAACAACAATAAACTCAGGATTCCAGGCATCTTCTTTTTTGAGACGACTGTTTTTTAAGATCATGCATGAAAATATTCAAAAAACCCCTGACACTCTGGGTTGTCATTTTCATTTACAATCATTAAAGTAAACTCAACTTTTGAAGCTTTTCACTGATAGATAAATGTTTTGTTATACTAAGCTCATGAGGCTGAGGACCTTTATGCTGAACATTAACAGATCAAAGGTATTGGCAACAATCTTTAGCAGGATTGGGGAAAAAAACTACTAATAAACCTGGTAGAATTGAAACTTTTTCTTTAGTAAAAACACTTCAGATTGTGCCTTTTTTGATGTCAAAATCGGAGTTCAGGAAAAAGTGCCTTTTATTGTCAAGATAATCGGTACATATTGTTTACCAAATATTTATAAATACTTCCATTGTATAGTGTACTATCGTGAGACAGAGCAAATACAAAATACAATATACATTACCAGCAATTTTGAGGAGTTGTGTTGGCACTAGATAAATAATAGGCTATCACACAACAGCAAAAACAAGTGTAGCATATCAAAATGCCTGCCCACGCTTACATATCTTCACAGCTACAGGAAAAACACGGCACCCAGACCTGAGGACTCAGAGGTCCAGCTGGGGAGGCAAAACTATTCTTTTTGCAGCTGGAACATTTCACCCGCACCTTGCACAAGCTTTTCACTGGGGTGTGTTCATTTCCACTCGGGCCTTGAACATCACATTCCACTTGAGCATGCTGGCAGAGCTTAGAGGTTAAAAAAGACCATGAGACGCCTGAAGTATGATGCAAATAATCCCAAAGCTTGACTGTTCTCTATGGCAAACAGTGCAAGTCTGCAGTAACGGATGACACAGCATCTGAAAGCCAAGGTAGTTTCATGCTTTGTATTGAGGGTATTGCACAGACAAAATGTGCTTTTGACACTTTGTGAACAGCCTAAACACTGCAGCCTACATTATCCTGGGACTGGTGCAGATGAGCCACATGTTGAATTTCCGTGAGCTGAGCTGACCAGAAAGGGCTCTGCATTTCAAATTAACAGCAGCGCTCTCTCTCCAGCGTGCTATGTGCTGAACATCTCAGCCTCTCACTCACTTCCATTCACCCCCTTCATACATCAAAGAGGGACAGCAAGGAAAGGAAAATTTTTGGAAGGCATGCCCAACTATTGCCTGAAACAACAAGAGAGCACCTAGAATACTTACCTTTTTAAAGTGAGGACCTTCCTTAGGTAAAAAGCTATCTATTTTCCAGCTTGTCATAAGCAACTGCCAGAGGAAGACACTGCTTCTGACAGCAAATATTCAAGCAGAACTAAGCTATTCCTATCTACAGCTACCTATATGCATATAAAAGAAATCAAGAGCTATTCCTTTCTCTTTCAATAAGTCAAAAGAAGGGGCACTGGGGCACAAACATCTTTGAAGTCTGTTGCAAAATTTTATTCAATATCATGTAGAGGTAAAAAGGCTGAGCGTGTACTTTTTTCGACCATAGATTTTAACAAGTGCTAAACACCTGCAGCTTTTATACAAGTGGAGACTGTCTCTGACAATAGCTGCATAATTATCAAAACAGCAGCATATCTGGAATATCAATATGATGAGCCAAAACGCTGCCCAGTTTTAAGAAACCACATTCACTTAATTGTTGCTCTGTAAGTACATAAAAGGATTACAAAAAACCAGATGTTATCTACCCAATACATCCATTTCACTTATTTCTTCTGTGGCTCCTTAGCCCAAGTGGGGAAGCAGTAAATTGAGGGCATGGGAGCAATGCCAACTTTCCCAATTTCCGTGACTTTCAATAAAATAAATTTTTTCTTCTCACAACTTTTGTTTTCAGACTTTTCCAATCTTCAACTTTATGTAAATGCAGAATTACTCCAGAGTTAGCAACTGCTATGAGTTCATACCAGGATAACTGAAAACTCTTCTGTTTTATAATCAGAACATCTCAAAGTAAAATGTAGTTCTTTTTTTCCTATATAAGAAATATATAATTTAAAAAGCCCTGCACTTATGAAAAAATATGTTATTAAAATTATAATGAAAACACATAAAGAAAATGTATTTTCTGGCTTTGAAAAAAGTATGAGACTCTGTAAGTATATTCAAGTAGGGAGTCATTCATTATTACCCTGGATAATATACAAATATTGAGACCTATTTCATCTAAGGCTTCTCATCCAATGATTTCAATAATTTCATGTGCAAAACTGCAGGGAAGATAAGATTTATTTCATAGCAAAAACATATACAGTAGACAAGTATTTATAGAGATCGCCTTCTAGATTAGTTGGAATTCCAGAAACCCTCACAAAATGGAAAATAAACCAAAAATATTGGAAATGAAAATTCTTATTTTAACTGCAACAAGTTTGTGAAAGAGTGGAAGGCAGAAAAAAAAAAAAAAAAAAAAAAAAAAAGCAGAAAAGTTAGATACATTCAGAGTCTATGGTAAACTGGTCATTTGAAGACAGAAGGTAATTCAAGATTGAGAGAGCTTCACTGATCCTTCACTCCTAATCACAGGATACTCAGATGGCTTCTTTAGCCTCTGGTCTGTTCTGACTCAGAAAATTACCATGGGCTTGGGATGAAAGTTGAGCTCTGACCTGCAGAAGTCAGATAACATGATCAGAAGAGTGTTAAACCAGCTCACCGCCTATGAACCTGGGACAGGTTTGGCCTCTCACTGAAGAGAATTTGGCTTCAGAAGGAGACAAAGGATGAGAGTTAATGTCTCTGGAGTCTTGTATCCAGCTAGAGAACTGTCCAAAGATGGATTAAAGTCTTCCTCATTTGCTGAAACATTTAAAGTACATGTTAATTTTCAGGCAGGCATGAAATTCTCATTGAACTCAGTAAGACTGAAATATTATTACGACATACTATTTTCAGTGCTGCCTTCAGGAGGGATATTTTCCTAAACTGGGATATATAGTGACTAAGTGTCCTGGTTCTGGCCAGGACAGGGTTAATGTTTGCAGTAGCCAGGACAGGGACATGGCAAGGACACAGGGCTTCTTCTATACTACCTCACTCATTTTCCAGGAAGGAGGGAAAGGGTCACTTTTGGGCCAGGGCAGCATAGCAGAGGGAGAGGTCGGGTACTGCCTGGGGGTTCTGCAGAGTGAGCAATAATGTTTTGTTCCTTGTGCACTCTGTCATGAGCATTGTTGCTGTTACTGTTCATTTTCTTATTTCGTTGCTGTTTCCAGTAAATTGTTCCTATCTCAACCCGTGATCTTCACCTTTTGTGCCCCCAGTTCTCCTCCCCAGCCTGCCACAAGGGAGCAGAGCGGAGGCTTGAAATGAGAGGGACGGGGCGGAGTGAGCGAGCAGCGCGTGGTTTAAAGTGGTTTCAGTGGGAACACTCAATTGGAGAAGACTGTTCCTAAACCACAACACTAAGTTAATCTTTAGGGGCATTGTATTGTTAGATTACACTGGGGAGGAATATGCTTCTATACAAAACCTTTGTTAAGTGGTAACAGTAATGCTTCCAGCCTTACCTTCTCAGACAAAAACCCCTAATTCCGGAATAGTTTAGGCCCCAAATTAAGCTTCAAAAACCTTCTTGACACCTAACCTGCCACAGATACCTCAGATTTGATTTTGGAATAAAGTTTTGTTTTCATAAATAAGGATACTAAGAAATAAATATTGAAGTGCTAGTAGAGGAAATTGCTTAAGGATGTCCACCAAAAGTGTGGGCATCAGGAAAATCCTGCAGACCGAATTTCCAGTTCAATGGAAGAGCTCTGTTTACAGAGATAATCCTGTCGGTACAGCAGGTCCTG
This sequence comes from Pomatostomus ruficeps, assembly GCA_013400735.1. Classification (NCBI taxonomy): domain Eukaryota; kingdom Metazoa; phylum Chordata; class Aves; order Passeriformes; family Timaliidae; genus Pomatostomus; species Pomatostomus ruficeps. The sequence continues at coordinate 13,179 of VYZT01057747.1, read as the reverse complement.
CTCTGCAGCAGGAGTCACTGAGCACATACCTGCACCCTGTTCGGTATATCACTGCTTCAGCCCATCATGGGGTGAGTTACAGTAAAATCAGAGAACTGGTATCAATTGACTAATTTTTGTTTACTGTAACAACAACAGCAAACAAAATGGGGGTGTAAACAAAGATATCAGCAAATATAATCAAGAAATAAACTGAATTTTATACAAAGGGTGGACACTTCCTTAATTCTCAAGGGAAAATATATAATTGTAAGGCTGAAGATATTACAGCAAAACTACAATAAATGCACAAACATTGAAGTAAAACATGCTATATGCATGCAATATTAAAGAAAGCTCCACATCTCACGACACACTGGTTTTCATGCCACCATTGTACCCGTGGGTGGGAGCTGCCATTGCTGCCTAACACCTTGTTGGTATATTTGGCAGAAATATTGTAAGGGAAGGGTTGACACAGTCAACGTGGAAGTCTTGAAGTGGCTACACCTGTGTACATAAACCAGATGAAAGAAAGCAGGCACTGATTTTCTTCCCACTTCACCTTTAGAAGAAGAAACTGCATATTGGAATTTGTCCTGCCTCTTGCTGGCAGTGTTATAAAATGCAAACAAAGCATCTCTCAGCAGGTTGGGAGAGACAGAACTCCAGCCCTCTGTACTGGGAACCTCCTGATACATACACGGCGCCTCTAAGAGCATTCCTCTAGCAAGAGCTGCAGCCACCTGCCGTCCACAGCTCCCTCTAAGCCTTAGGGGCAGCTGTCACTTCACACTGTCCTCAGACTGTGCATGAGTTGGCAGATGTCCTAGACTAAGCATCTCCAAACTTATCCTGCTCTTCATTTATCCAAAGTAGTGCTTAAAGTTTCCTAGAAACACAAAGGAGAACAGGAAACAGAGCATTTAAATTATTTACCACCATGATGCTTGTTGTGCCACATGAAAAACAGGTTTTTTTCAGCACTGTAGAATTGTATTTAAAATTCATTGTACTGGCAATGTTGTTCACAAATCCCAGGAGGAGTCAGCCAGTAATATCCAACACACTAAGATGAGAATATTCCCCCAAATGTCTTTGACTTTCCAAAGCTACTGGCAGATTGTAATTGAGAAGAACATGCAAGTGGGCTAATCCACTCGGGTAAAACATCTATTTATAGGCTCAGGGTCAGTTCTGTGAATAATCACAATGAAATGCTGTGCTCACCAAAATTTATTATTTTATTCTAGAAATAGTTAATATGAGTGGGCAAGGGGAACACTATGGAAAATATTCTCTCATCTGCAATAGCATTTATTGCATACCATTTCTTTTTTTCTTTTTCTTTCTTTTTCCTTAGGACAGAAAGATTTAGGTCAGGAAATATTGTTCGTGGAAAACAACTAGTTCATTTGCAAATCCTCCTTGGAATGCACATGCTCTTGGCAGGTTAACATTTGCCTAAAGGGGTCTCTGATAAGGAGAAACAAGGACTTCTGGTTCCATCAGAGCCAGCCCCTTAGCAGTAGCCTAGATATCAACACACACTCAGCATTCAGAGACAAGAAAACAAAAGCATCCTCTCAAAGCAATAAGAAAATTGGGGGGGAAGGGGGAAGAGGAGGGGAAGGATGCTGGTAGTGTGTATATGTGGAGGGGAACAACAGTAACAACAAAAACACTACAAAAGAACAAAACTCCTAAAACCCGTGTAAGATATCACTTTAGTTTCGATTATGGTTTGTTTTTTGTTGGGGGATTTTTAAAGGTGTAATTGTTTTATTTACCTGCATGGTAGGGTAAACTTCGTAAGGATTCAACCTCCAAGTAAGCAGTTGCTCTTTTGGGAACTTTTGCCTTCTTGCTCCCTCTAGTGCTCTGAGAAACCCTGCACAATTTCACATAGTCCTAATGATGTTTTCCTCATTATTTCCTTTCCCATCATGAGCAACTAAAGCAACTTGATAGAAAAGGACCAAGACTGAATTTTTTAAGGCAATAATTTGAAATGTAAACCTTCACTTGGCATGCTGCTATGCAATCCAAATTGTTGTAAGATCCTTTCCATTGCTCAGATTATTATGGTTTATCTTTTGCAGGTAAAGCAATATTTGGATTTGAGACAAGAAGTACAAATTTGAACATCATTACAACTGCTTTTGAACACTTTTTGACACTGATGGCATAGACCCAAGTTGTGATCATCAACTAAACATTCCTATTGCCAAAGAAAAAAATGTGTCTGAATGTGGTGCTTAGTAACTTGTCTGCATCATGGTGCAGAGCCATAAAGCTAGCCACTCTCAGCTTTGAGCAAACAAATTAAACAAGTTTCTAAGCTTAAACGAAAAGCCAACCTCGACTAGAGCCATAAAGCTAGCCACTCTCAGCTTTGAGCAAACAAATTAAACAAGTTTCTAAGCTTAAATGAAAAGCCAACCTCGACTAGCTGCCACCATAAACACTTGGCCTCCTACAACGTGCTAGAGATGGCAACAAGCCTGAAGTACTTGATTATACATGAGAAGCAGCACTACTGCATTTGAACAGGACAGCAAGCAGCAAATTCATACTATTCCCCAAACACCAAAAAAGCGACATTTTAAGAAGTTCACCTTTTTTTTTTATTTTAAGAGAAACTGCAAAGCTTGGATCTGACGCATGAACACAGCACAACACACCTACTGCCCATGACTGCAACTGGCCTAAGAAAGTGCTGCTCCCAGAAACCTCAATGGAACAAGTTAAAGTCTGAAATGCCAAGTTAGAAAAACAACAGTGTTAATTGGCTTCCTGAGGAGAAGAAGTACTTACAGTATAGGCATCTGCGGAATCTACAGTGGAAAACATTATTCTGTGATCCAAACATGGGCAGAGCCTACAAAACTAGTACTTCTAGTTTTTCCAGTCTGACTTTTGCCAGTGGCAAGCTAGAAACATCCCCATGGCAATAAAGCGTAATGAGACCAAATCCGCGGCATCAGCACAACCCTCTTGCCACTGTGTAGATTAGAGATGGGGAGAGCAAAATCCTTGCTTCTCAGAATTTTCCAAGATATTTTTAAAGTTATTTTTGCTACACACAGGAAAATCATGGACCAGAAAGATATTAAAATAAGACCTTTTCTTCTTTTTTTTTTTTTTTCTTTTTTTATATCTACAAATTACTGTGTCAAGCTTGCCACAGACAACAGCGGTCTTAATATATAAATATTATTTCAAGTTCCCATGTGAAATCGATTGTCATATTCTTTAATGATACGTCAAGAGGCCAACATTTTTTGCTTGTATGGCTTCAATTGAAATTCTGCCTCCCTCACTACGCCATGTGCCTAAGTCTTTGATGGAAGACTTAAGCCAACTGCTTTGTAGGAGGAAAAACTATAAGATAACAATGAGTACTGGAGGAAGCTTTAGCTGCATGTCTAATTCTGATACAATGACAGATGCTTTTGATAGACAGGTGTACTTTCTGAGAAATCTGCTCAAAACGTTTTAAATGGTCCACATAATTCAAAGTCATATTCCTTTCTTTAGCAAATCAATTCAATGTGAATCAAGAAAATAAGTCATTCTTGTTTCCTTCAAGTCTTTAATGTTTCTGGCTGCTCAGAGTTTGGTTTCAGATCAAAGCAAGATAAAAGTGAATTAAAGATTCTTCTAATCTGTTATTCATATCTGATTAAAATGTATTTCCTTTTACCTATTGCATAATATGCCATATATTTTGTTTTATTGTGTTTTGGCAAGAAAATGGCATACAATATGTTTGATGAAAATGAAGTTTATATAAATTTAGTAAATACTTTATACGCAATAATGTCAAAACACAAAAAATCTCTACAAAGGTAAGCAAATAATTTAGAACAATCATTAACATATCTGCCACCAAAATAAATGTTTATATATGGTTGATCAAATTTGTATGGTAAAAAATAATAAAATTTTCAAAAGAATCTAAGGGATTAATTGTCATTTAGGAATCTGAAAAAAACAGTATAGACTTAAGATAATTTTAAAAGGTCTGCTATTTTATTTAAAAAACTTCACAGCCGTAAGTATTTTCTTCATCCACTTCTGCTCCTGGCCATTAGCTTTCTTACATGAAAAAAAGAAGATAAAAAATCTTACACAAATCCTACACGGAACAAAACACTTATGCCACCCATGAATTTAAAAAACCAAAACAACCAAACACAAAAAACCACAAATCAAAACAAAGAAACAAACAAGAAAATAGCCCCCTCCCCCCCAAACAGGAAGAGGAATAACAAACAAAACCAGGAAGAATAGAAGAATGGCTTGTATTTCCTTGGTCTCTTATCAAAGACTATTTGCTATTCTTAGTAAAAGACAACTGCCAATGCTTTCGAGAAGATCAATGTCCATAACTGCACACAAGATATCCCTATAAAAAGAACTTATTTCAATAGATGGAAAGTCCACGGAAGGATTTTTCCTTTTCCCAAACCAAACAATAGGGGAAAGGCTCATATCCTCGCACTGCAAAGCTGCTAATTGTCATAAATGCTTCTGCTGGAAGAAACTGGGTTTCTTAGGTTCTTAGTTTCTCAGGCGCTCTGCTATGCTGCCATCGTTCCCAGGCATTTCTCTGTCTATTTTACACCTCTCAGAGTGGCTTTTCTGGGCAGTTATTTTCTTTGAGATGGCTCTTGCCATCCGACTTTGCCTTTATAACATAATTGACTTGGACTGCTGCAGCCATTCTGGGCTTCATTAATGCCAAAGGGCAACATGTAAACATACTATTTGCTTTTATGTCAATTTATATTGTTGTGTTCTAAGTCAGCGTCGTAACTGTTTTATGTCTTGCTTGGAAACAGAGGCAAAAACTTCAGCAACTGGGGTCACCTTGCAGCATTTTGTGCATGTCTCCATGTCCCATTCAGTTCAGAAGAGCAGAGCAGACCTAAGGACAGCAGTCAGGCTGGCAACTGCAGCCCCACCTATACCAGTATCAGAAGAGTCAAAGATTGAATGGAAAAAAATAATTGTATAGGCTTCCCAACTCAGTTTGGACCCACTGAAAAAGCCCTAAAACCTGACCATTGTTTTTGAGACATTTTGACTATTTGGACCCTTGATTGTGTCATCAAGGACCTCTCTGTGGGACATCCACATTTTTCACTACTTTCAAAATGACATGAAGAAAGACTAGTAGTGAAGCTGATATCTTTCCCTAGCCCATGAATCTAACTAAAACTAATTTGTAGAGTCAATGAAAATTAGTTTCCAAAAGCCCTCCCTAACTTTCTGCAATTATTGAAGAAGCGTGTTCGAACCCCAGTACTGATTAGGCACATAAAGAAAATCTCTCTCCCACCCTTGAACATTGAATGTCAGCTCTAATAGACTCAAAAGTTGCTTTCTTGATTATTATCTAATGTTTTAAACAGCTGCTGTTCCTGTGAACACAGCTGCTAGGAAACATTCTTTAATACGTAGACCCCTTACACATATTTTTGGAAGTGGTACAGAAGTGTCTGTTTTCTTGAAGGTCTTCCTGAACCAGGTGTTTTTCACCTGACACCTACTGATGCACTCTCTGATGGAAGACGTGGAACCTTTGGAGCAAGTCCAGAGGAGCCCCACAAAGTTGATATGAGGACTAGAGAATCTCCCTTACAAAGACAGGCTGAGAAAGTTGTGGCTTTCTGTTCAGCCTGGAGAAGAGAAGATTGTATGGAGACCTCAGACCAACCTTCCAGTATCTGAAGAGGGGCTACAAGGGGCCTACTCTTCATCAGGAACTGCAGTGTTGGACCAAGAGGGAACGGTTTCAGACTGAAAGAATAGGTTTAGATTAGACGTTAGGAAGAAATTCTTTACTGTGAGGGTGGTGAGGCACTGGCATAGGTTGCCCAAAGAAGCCATAGATGCCCTATCCCTGCAGGTGCTCAAGGCCAGGTTGGATGGGTCTCTGAGCCACCTGGGCTAGTGGAAGGTGTCCCTGTCCATGGCAGGGGGCTGGAACTAGATGATATTTAAGGTCCTTTCCAAACCATTTTATGATTCTATGACAGATAAGAGCAAGTGTCAGATCTAGTACTGAGCAGGATAGAAGCAAGACATCAGCAATGTCTTTGAACTCTCTGAGAGTAGTAAATTGATTTAGAGAAAATGCTCTGATGATTTAGCAGAAGTGAAACAGAAAAAGTCCCAGCCCTTCAGTACTCCCTAAAGTGACAATTTTGGGGAAGATTTTCGCATCCAAGATCTGGTAACCAGTATAGTTAGCAAAAGACAAAACATCTGCTAAGGGAAATATTTTCCTCAGATGCTGAGGCTATTTCAGCTGGGGTCTATTTAAAGACCTGTGTAACACATAGTACCAAAAAACCCTGAAGTCAGCTGTCACTTGACAGCGTGGGGTAAAAGCCAAAGCCTGAAAACCCTGATTGATAATTAAGAATGCTAAAGTCTACTAAAAGAAGAATAATCTTGAGCAAAGTCCTAGCAAATGCTGCCTTGGTGCAGACAAAATCTTGTCCTTCCTGAAAACTTGTGGCAGCTTCTCTGCTACATCTCGACCAGTGCAGGCACAGGTATTTTTATAAGGGAGCAAGGCTCGCAACAAGAAGCTCTTCAGTTCTTCCTGCAGTCAATACCTTGAAGTGGTTAAAAAGAGGGCTCTTCACACTTTGTAGGGACAGGCACCTTCAGGTGCAGAGTTACAGACTCTGCTCTCAGTCTCCATCCTTGAGTTCAGACAGAGCACATATCTTCACTTCTCCTGCTATTCTCAGTTGAAGGTTGTGGGTTAAAGCTAAATCTATCCATTTCGCAATCAGAAACATATAATTATGGACACCTCTATTTGCACTTAGATTTAAGGTAGAAGTCTATACAGTATATGTAAAGAACAACTCAATAATTTCTAAAACATTTCTGAAAAGACTATTTTCAAAATTTACTTAAATTTACTTTATATAGAAAAATGCTTAAATACGTCTATGTTACCCAGTTGCTGGACATCCAGAAAATCTATTTTCAATTGCACAGCTTGCAAAGACCTTAAAATATTATTTTATGCATTAACTTTTATTACCAGTTAATCTAAAACATGCAGGTAGTAAAAAAAAAAAAATAAAAACAATAAAAAAAAAAGAGACTACTAAATGACCAGCATGTCAACAGTTTCAGCTCTGGGCCATAAATAAGCATTTTCAGCATGTAGCTAGCCACTGAAAAGTGACACTTCTAATCACTTAGTTAACTTTGAAAGGGAAAATAAACACCAACAATACAACACATCAACATGCCATGCATGACCTTGATTCTTGCCTTTCACATACTGAGAATACACTCTTAGCTCGATTCAATCTATTTTGTATTCACACATTGCTAACAGAATTATTTATAATAACAGACTTCTAAGAAAACAATTTCAGGTTCTTCTTATTAGACAATTATCATTAGCTACAAAGTATCAGATGACTATAACTCCAAAGCTAGAGCATTACATGCATATTCCATTTGATTCAGCATAAATGTCACATGCTTCTTCACTCACATCCTCAGCTATAATTATTAAAGTCTTAAGAACCTGTTCTCAATAAAACCTAAGGTAAAAAAACACCACGAGCTTTCCCATTTTGTGGAAGTTGAATCACATTTCAAAATATTTTAGTCTGATGGAAGCACTGAGGGGTTTTTGGGGTCTGGTTATTGCATATCGTAAGGGAAGTAGAACAGGAATTAAGAGTGGTGTAAAATGATATATAGAATAAAGTTTGCATTTCTCTGTTTCAGCACAAGATAAAGAAGAAAGTGTTTCTGATCCTTGTCTTGAATTACATGCATTACATTTTTTTATTAACCAGCATTTATTGTCTCAAAGAGATGGTGAAAGGACTCCTGTTTGATCTTACCTTATACCATTGCACATCAGAGGATCCCACCTTTTTCTGCTGGGCACCTCATAGCCAGTTAATCCCAAGGCACTTCTTTAAATTGCCCATGGCATGTACAGGCAGAAAAATTATGTATGTGTGGTGTTCTATAGCTGGAATAAACCAGCTGCAAATGGAAATCTCACCTATTGACTTTTGCTTATATAGCTTCTATTTCCTTTTTCTCCATTTGTATATCATGGAAAGCAGATATGAACCTTGGTGCTTTGATCAGCCTCAGCTAAAGATGTGCATCCACCTCTACAGTGCAGGCTCTGATCACAGCTTTTACAGGGCCATTGTGAAAGGAGTCCGAATTTATCCCAGTACATTGTTCCATGCAGCAATAAGCACGAGGGCACTGCTGGAACAATGTTACAACGTGATAGAAAAATTTAATAAAGAAGAAAGATGCTTTGATTTCTTTCGGCGATCCGTATCATTATTCCGCATGGAGAATTCATCTGCTGAAACATTCAGCAGTACCTGTCCTGCTGATAGCAGCAAATTGCTGCTTTCTGAGCAAGAACGAGACAGCTGTGAGTTCTGCTCTGTACCTGCTGCCCACCCCCATCACACCTGCAACAGCATCAGTTCTGCTTGTAATTTAAGGATCTCATACACAGCTCGGGAAACATTTTCTTTTTGGCTGTTGTAGGTCTGAGCCAGTCAGCTCTCAATCACCCCAAGTAAGATCTTTTTGCTGCTAGCTTTGATCACCCTATTCTTAAGAAAGAAAAATTGAAAGTGCTGACATAAAAAGATTAGATCATATTAAACTGAATCAAAGAAAGTGTCAGCTTTACTACTTACTAGGAAAAGACCAGGAAAGCAATATCCTTACCTAAATTGGTTTTAGACAGATCTAGGAGTTGAGTAGTTCCAGTAAGAGTCAGATTCAGCTTCCAAATTTATGAGATTTCAGATCCCAGTGATTCAAATTTCACAAGGACAAGCAAGTTCAAAAGGCACCCAATTCTTCTGCTGAAAATCATATTATACATCTTGCACTACCCTGGGCAAAATTTGTCATCTGTGGTCATGACTGAACCAAACCAGAGAAATAAGTTCTTTCTTTCCAAAAGAAAAATCTGTACAGAAATTTAATATACAGCCATATTCAAAGTGACAATTTGTGAGTTTTGCCATCCTGTCCACTACTACTATCACCCCTCCACCCCCACTGAATTTGTGATACTTTGATTTAAAGCTCAGACCTACTGCTTATTTTTGCTCACATCTTTCTATTACTGTACGAAAACTAAAAGAGGGCCTGAAACAATCTGCTCAAAGGGTGGCCACAGCCCGTCTTTTGACTTAGGCTGTGGAGTAGTCTCTTAAAAGTATTAATATCATTTCCCCAGTTTTAGGGTTGAGTATTTCAGATATTCAGTTGATTTTATAATTTTGAGCTTAATTCTAGTTTATCATTCAGGGTGAAGGGCTTACTTTCATAGTCAGAGCAATTCCCAGCTGAAATAAAATTAAACTTTCCTAATAAGAATCACACAAGAGAAGTATTGTTTAAAATCCTCAGCTGCGTTTGACTGCAAATTCAGAGGTGTTAAGAGATATTTCTTCATGAATTATGAATTCAAGGATTCTTTCATCATTAATGTATAATTGACCTTTTGTGCCCAGACTCCTAGTTTAGTGATTTGTTGTGATAAATAAATAAATAAATGAAACCTTCAAAATCTTCAAAATACTTTTGTTGAAACTTGCATACTTTAGGAATGCCACAAGCTAAAGAAAGGAAAAATATCCTCTGAGACAGAACCTGGTACACTGGCTCTCAATTAGATTTTGACCTTCTTCACCCGTAAAGGATTGGTAGACAGACAGAGTTTGCTACTTGCCTGAATTAAATTGGGTCTCCTGAGATGCATATGAAGTAATTTAAAAAAAGAAAAAAAAACATTGCTAACTGAATTTACTCAACCATGAATCTGAAGCAAACCTTATTTACTGTATTCATCTACTAAACTAATATAATCTTTCATATTTTAATCAGAAAAAAGTGGCATTTAATTAGTGTTACACAGCCAAGCCCTGAAGAAGCTCCCCTATCTGGGCTTTTAGCTAGGCTACCATTTTCCAGTCTCACCACAGTGAGTCTCGTACACTTTTATGCTTCCCTTGGTCGAAGCAAACTGCAGGACAGTTTTTTTAATTCAACTGCCTGACACCCTTCCTCAGCAGAAAGAAGCACTCTTTTCGCAATTTCATACCAATCTAAACTTTTGGCTCAACTGCCTTACACTGCAAGGACCAGCACCATCTCCTTTCCCAAATCCCCAAATTTCCTTGAGTACATTACATTTTTTTAAGGACTGTGATGGCTGAGACGGAGATATGAGTTTACAAAAACAAAACAAAAACCAAAGAAAATCAATCATTCATAATATCATCAATATACATGTCAAGACATACCAACAAAAATAAAAGAGAAAAGTTTAAAGCCCTGTGTACGTGACTGCCATACCTTCCCTTCTATCTTTTTTCAGCTAAGCAAGAGCTACAGAAATGCTCTTCTGTGGAGTGGTTTCAGACTGTGACTCAGAGATCCTTGGCTGCTCCTTGAACATTCAGTTTCTTCCATCCTGAGGTGCTGAAATTAAGCAGGATACTTCAATTATGGCATACTTCTCTTTCTGCCCACATTTCCTGCATCTGCCTTCTTTTCTTCTTTCATGTCCACTTCTTCTCTCACACTTTGCTTTGTAAAATTGACCTTTTTTGTTCTAATTGGGGACTTTAAAAACCTTCCACACCCGGCCTCATTCAGAAATTAAACAAAACTGTTTTCGCATCAAACATGGACATCCCATTGCGCTATGGCATTTCTACCAGGGTGGTGGCTGTTGGGGTTTAATGGTTCCTCGGTGCTTTGGGTCTTGAGTAGCTCGGCCCAGTTCTGATATTATGCAGTGGGCTGTGGATATATCAAGCCATTCTAATGATAAAGCACTTTAATAAGCTTACCTGCTCTGACCCATATGTACATGCAGACAAAACCTGTAAATCTTCAGGGTTTTATTTATTTTTCAAGGCTGTAATTTCATCTTTATAGAAACAGGCAACCTGAATTCCTGATTTTAAAAAAGCATAATAGGCCAAAGCAACATGAACAAATCAAGTCTCAATAAACAGTCTTCTAAGTGAGTTTGCAAAGCCAAAAACACAAATATATTTTTTTAATATTTCATCGTTGTACAGCAGGGAATTATAGCAACAGCACTGCAACACTGGCCATTTAAAATCAAATC
>VYZT01057744.1:31520-41980 GCA_013400735.1 Pomatostomus ruficeps | reverse complement strand
TGCAGCTTGAGACGCTTTGCAGCTACAAGTCATAACAGGGCTGTGCAACACCATCAGTCCTGCTTAGGAGAGGAATGACAGAGCTGGAAAGAAAATGGGCAGGAGGTGATCTGTGATATTTTTCAGGTTGTAAATAAATTGGGTACTTAGCATTAGTTTAACTGGTGATGTAAATTGACTGCACATACTAGTTTTATAAATTGCTGGAAGCCCCTTACAGAGCAAGCAACCCAAGCCCTTTAGCACTGGCTTGCACTCAGTGCAGTCAGAGCCAACAGACTCTGGCTGTTGATGGTAAAAGGCTCAGGATCATCATAGGATCATAGAATGATTTGTGTTGGAAGAGACCTCCAAAATCCATCTAGTTCCAATCCACTTGTCATGGGAAGAAACACCGCCCACTAGATCAGTTTGCTCAGGGCCCCATTCTCACGTGGCCTTTACAAAAGCAAAACATCTAAGAACAAACAGGAAAAAAATTACTCAGCCAAGGAGATTATATCAGACATTCTAGGAATTATTTTATTAATGGCAAATCAGCGAGGATTGTGGCAAAGGCTTCATTCTCTCTTCCAGTGCATCAGCTTAAAACAAGAGTATTCTGCTACTGGTGTCAGTGGACTTGGGCTTGTGTAATGGATGGAGGGATTATGCACAAGCAGAAGCTTCGTATCTCCTAAAGACTGCCTTGTTTATGCTGGGAGTTTTGCTAGAAATTCTAAGATTCTTTTTTCATTCTTATGAGGCAGGCCTTTCATAACATTATTTCTATGGCAATGTGTATAATGCTATCCATAATTATCATTGCCACTGGTATTAAAATTTCTATTTTTGGGGCAGTTTTCCCAAATTAAATGAATATTGCTGCTACAAAAGTTGACAGCTTCTCTTGTTGACTTGCCAACAAGGGTGCAGTAATAAACTACAGAAAGGATGAATTGGATTTCTGGCTTTGTCTAGTGGAGATGACCTAATCAGAATGAGAATTTCCATGCGTGTGGCAGGTATGCACTGAATTAAGAGTAGATACAATTCCTGTTCCCATGAGATATGTTTAATGTAGATAAAGTAGTGGGATGAGGCAACTGTGAGTTGAAGTTTGTATCTACATCCCAAAAGGACTCCCCAACACTTGGTACCATTGCAAGTTGGTATAGGGAGAGTTGCATATTTATTCAGTTTGTCTAGGACTTTGTGCATTAGATGCTGACTTGGGCAAAAACAGAACTACTTTAATTGAAAAAGCAGTGAAATATTGTATAGCCTTGGCATGCAAGGTTTTTACAATCTGTTTCTGCTAAGATATATAGGAACTTTTCTTAAAGAATCCTCTCTCTGGGTAACATGTCTCAGGGTAAAATTTCAGATTTTAAACTTTTATTTTCAAATATTTCTTTTTGAATTAAAAAAAAAAAGGAATGTGGGCCTGTCTATTTATTGCTAATTTTAAAAAACCTTTTCTAGCAACTACCATGTGAAGATTTAAACATTTTAAAAAGCATGTGCCGTTGAAACCAGGAAGTGTTGCGAGTTATTTTATATCATATTTGCTGGCTGTTTGTGTTGGAGATATTTTTCAACAAAACCAAAGTATGACAATAACAGTAAGGATGACGTGTGCTAATGGAATGATTGCTGTGTATCACACACTTAGCTCTGTGAGCAGCTGCTGAACTGACCCAGATCACAGCAGGATGAACATGAGAAACAATTGTTCAAGGGGGAGCAGAGAGCAGAAGAGGAGAAAAATCACCTGGTCTGCGATGCCTGCAAGGGACATACCACTGATATCCAATAGTTTAATAATAGTACAGGACTCAAGGGGCTGCTCCTCCCTGACTCAGCCTTAATTAGGAAGGCTAACTTTAAAATTGTTTCCTTGGCAAAGCCTTTCCTGAATATAGATAGCTAAAACACCCTAGGTTTATACACCTCAGCCTGTTCGTGTCTGGGGGAGGGAAGTAATAAAAAATATGTTCTTTCCAAACCGGGGAACTAGTTAAACTCTCATTATTTTCCGTAAGCTAATAACGTTTAATCAAACGCATATCAAATACCTCGGTCATGTAGGTTAAAGAGTTTTTAAATTGTGGCTTTTTTCTTTTGCCCATTGATATTTAACTACTTAGTTTAAGTTTATTTTAAAAAAATCAAGCTATCTTCACAAGAAAAAGCTGTTATTTAGAACTTTGAGCTTGTATTTTAATATTTTAAATATTTAAATATTTAAATATTTTAAAAATGAGGAAAAAATCAAAAGTATTCCTGTGAGACAAGCAATTCTCATTTGGTTTCATAATTATTTTCTGAGGAAAAATAGGTCAGGGATTCTTAAATTTAAAATTTATGGTGTAGAGAAATGGCAGTGGGTGAATGTTAAACTATGACACAAACAAAATCAACTATTTTAAAAAGCATATCAAAACTGTCTGATCAAAGAAATTATTTCAAATTGCCAGAAAAGTAATTTAAAATTTTCCCCAGCTTTTTTTTTAGAGAAAAAAAAATTAATCTGAAACCTTTTATTAAACAAATTAATGCAACTAAATTTTTCCTGTTTGAACAAGGAGTGGTTTCAAAGAGTATTTTACAGACATTTATTATGCATTCCTGCTTGATAGAGCGCTCATGGTGAAAAAGTTTATAGGACACCTGTTAGTTTTGATATAAGTGAAAAACTAAGCAAAAAAAGTAAGAAAGCAGGGAAGAAATGATCATCATCTAAATAAAATCTGAATGCTGTGCAGGTTATCACTGAAAACTTTTAGCCAAAGATTGACTCTAGAAGCATGAGTGCTTTTGGAAAGGATATTTAACAGCCAAATATCCAAGTTGTCAGATGAAACTCTGTTGAGGGAACAACTGCTATAGGGAATGTAAAAAGAGGGATTAAGGACATTTAAGTACTGTACTTAGGTTGGTAGAGATTACATTTTTCTAATTTAAGATACACTGTATGTTTCATTCTGAGTCATGGAAGGAGAAAAGTAGGGATATATAGTTAATACAAATTGCTAGGAATAAAAAGTGGGGAGGAAAAATCCCTACTGCCTTTATCCTAATTTGCATCTGCACTTAAGAAGAAAAAGAGTGACTATAATTGCTTTAGAGGGATGCAAGAGAAATAAGCTAAATTAATACTAGTTATGAAGCAAGATTAAAGAAGTTCAGCTTTTTTCCCTCATTTAAGAAGAGGAGACTTCACAGTGACATAGCTGAATTTTCTAAAAATACAAGGAGTGAAGATTACCAGAAGCAGAGAACAAAACATTAAGAGAAAATGAACTTACAAAATTGGCAAAAGAGAAAGGATATATACAGAACTACTTCAGATGAATAGGGCTTCTCTTAGAGAATCTTTTACCAGAAGAGAGCAGACATGCAAACTCAGGAGAAGAGAGACAGTCTTCTAAGCAAAAAGTTGGTGCAATTTAATATAAAGAAAACCAGAAATGGAGACATAGGTTTGAGAAATGAGTCTGGACAAACTGATAACAAGAGATGCTTTCAGCTAAAACTCAAAAGCCTAAAAAAGCAGAGAAGGGTTGGGGTTTTTTTTCTCTCTTTACTCCTCTTTTCCCAGGCACACATCTCATTGCTTCTGTTTAATAACATGTGTTTTCAAAGTAGATTTTCTGCAGTTATCCAGAGCAAGAAGGTCAAGAAAACCTGCTGGTATTTACAGTAGTGTATAGATAATAGCTGGAAGTAGATGCTCACTCCTTTTGGAAGGATGGAGACATAATGAGGAGTAGTAGGAGAGAAAATTAATAATTTATATTTTATGTGTGATTTGAATTAGGAAGCATTGGTACCTCAAGAAATGCGATCGGTTTTCACATTCTAATAGCTTTTGTAGAAATGTATGGGTAACTGATATTACTGGTCTAAATACTTTAAATTTTGATTTATTCTTTAACAGTGTCTGCATAACAAGAGCTAATAATGTGTTCTTGAACAACTTTTCTACACTGGCACAGAGCTGCTTTCCTAGAAGAAATCTGCTGCTATTTAAAGAGAATGTGCAATTCTGTGGTGATCCCACATCTCAGGAATACCTGTGATTCTCACATTTTAAAAAATGAAAGAGTAGATTGAAAATAATAAAGTAAAGAGTGAAGAGGATGATCAAAGACAGGGAGTTCTCTATTTTTGCAGCAGGGAATATTAAACTGAGTCTGTTATGTCTCATTCTTAGTATGGGAAGAGATGCCTAGAAATATGGCATAACTATAGGAAAGAGATTAGAACCATGAAGAGTTTATTTAGGAAATTATTTAGTCACTGTTTTCCCAACAGAGATGATGAGAATGGAGATGATTTGTATAAAATTGTCAGATAACCATTAAAAGGAGTGTCAGTATCACTCAATTACACTGTGAAACATTTTGTCACAGTATATTCTTGAGATCAGAGCTTAGATACCTTCAAAAAGTAATTATACAAATTCTTGAAAGAAAAATCAATGAAAGTCTTGTAAAAAAAAATGTTAGGAATTCTTTCAGACAGAAATTTTCTGAAAACTAGGGAAGAATACTGGAAGGAAAGCATTTCTCTGCATTTGACTATGTTTTATTTGCTAATCCCAAGCATGCAATCCTAGTAATCACAAAATGCAAGATATTTGACTAACAGGACCCTTGCCTGATACAGGACAACTCTTTCTCAGCACAGTTAGAGATACAAACAGTATACATATAACACTATGTAAGGCAAATATTTACCTTTTAGCTGAGTAGAGGGAAAAAGTATTCAGAAGCAGCAAAATTAATAGCTGTTTGCACACGCTGACATTTTAATAAATATGGTTTTCAATTATATTACAAAAGCAAATGACATTTTAGGTTTCCATTTCATTAGCTTGATAAATCAAATCTATTTCAAAATTCTGATTAATTTCAAACACTTTCTGACATGGTGCAAGAACAAGTATGCTGATGCTGATTACATAACAATTTATACCACAGATCCCTTTGGAACCCCTTTGAGTATCTCTTTCCTTACCATTTTTATGGGATTTTTAAGTCTTCATTATTTGTCATTTCTGGATTGACTGTTTCATTTTTCACTGAAGTTACTTTTTCTGATAGCTTGCTTTGATCACTTTGGGTACCAGAGCTAAGAACCATATTACTACCTACACATTTTGTATTATGGATAATCCTGCCACAAATCTTCTCTTGATCCTTGCAGTTATCTGCTGCTCACTCTGTGGAAGCAATTTTCATTTCCAGAATTTCAAGGTTATATACGGCAACACAGCAGGTAAGACAGGCATGTTACCTTCTCTGCTTCAACATACTTGTTTTGCTTGCTTGTAATTGAATCTGAATCTATTTGTTGTTTTATTAATTACATTCAGTTGTTTTGCAGAAGATCGAGATGTCAGTTACTCGTATTCTATTTACAGAATCAAATCTTGCCATGGCCTGTTTTTCCTTTTTTTTGGTCCCACATGGAATATCATCACAGAAACTAAACCTTTCCTGGCAGATGTTTGTCTTATGTAAGAATTTATGTAACACAGATTCTGGGCCCTTCCAAGATCCTGTCTGTGATGTTGAATGGTTCTGGTTGCAAAATGTTTTTCTTTATCATTTCCAATGTAGATCTTCTTTGAAATTATTTAAAATCCTTACCTCTTGTTTTTGTCTAAAAAGAACAAAGATAAAACTTTATTCCCATTTGTCCCCAATGCAAGTTTTCACACTTCTGAAGATCTGCCATATTTCTCCTGTGTGTCCAGTTCTCAAATAACAGAAACTTAGTTCTTACAAGCTTTCAGAAAAAATTTTTTCTAGTTCTTTTATCATTGTTTTTGTTCTCTTATGCCTTGTCTTCTATTACTTTTCATCATTTACTGTATCAGGAGTACAAAAAGGGAGGATAAAAGGATACAGTAACATATCTCAAATATTTTGGTTTAAAGTGCATTTAAAGTTTTAGGTGATATATAAAGTTGTATAGGTCTTTTAGTTGAAGACTTCCCATAGATTTTTTTCTCCCTTTTTCGTCCCTTAGAGAAAAGCATATTTATATTAGGATATCTAGGTGTATAATAGAAATAGTATAAACAATAGTTAACTATCTTAAAACACGTTTGAAATGCAAATTTACAAAAAACAATGAGAACTCATTTGTGATTTAAAGAAATGGCTCGATTGTCATTCTCTATTTCCCCCTAGCCTTTATCTATCTCCCACTTAAAATTAAAGCAAACAAAATAAAACAAGCAAAGAAACAAACCAACAAACCCAGGAACTGGACTGACTTATATATGGAACAGCGCTTGCTTATATACGGTATTAATCCATATGATTATTCCATTTTACTCGAAGGTGAAACTGGTTCTTACAACTATGGTTGTACAATTGTTCTGTAGTTTGCTGAAATTACAACTTCAATATTGCGTCTGCACAAATTATAAACTACAATAAAAACTTGTCAGAATGTTTGTGTGCACGTTGTAACTATTGGGCAGTCATTTATAAGTGATCTGAGATATCAAAAAGGGAATAAATAACATCAATGCTGAAAAGACTAAAGAAACATAATTCTGGAAACAGGCTGTCATATGCCAGGATCAAATATAAGATTCGAAGAATAAGCATGGTTAATGTATGAGGGATGAGGCATTGTGAATGAGAGACAAGTGCTGAAATCAAGGACGTTACACGGAGTGAAAATGAATGAGTGGTGTGTGGGGACTTTGATTGGGAGATACAACTGATGAGGCAAAGCAAGAGGGATTCATCAATAGAGCAGAGCACAGAACAAGGAAGTTAAAAGAAAATCTTTGATACTGTCAGGAAGTATCCTAAATCACTCAGCCTTCCTTGCAAAGTCATCAAGGCAGCAGATGGCAGGGCCCTAATGAGACTGGAAAACATCAATACCTGCTTTGAAAGAAGACTCCTGGAATTATACAAACCACTGAGGGAGATTCCAATCTTGAGTAAGAGTGAAATACTCTCTATATAGAACAATATCCATACATACCTACTGTCAAGCTAGCCAATAAACAGCTATAAATTGTATATCCAATAGTGTTTTACATAATCTAATTATACAAACAGAGTATCTACTTGAATTGTCACGATGGCATGGTTCAGTCTCCATGGAGAAGGCACCAGTAAGTTTTCCTGTTCATAATGCACAGTAAATTTTTGTGGAACTGCCTAAATGATTAAATTGCAGATTATAAGGATATGAAGATTTAAACAGAGTTGATGTGCCTCAGGATGCATATCCTGGGTGCATATGTTGCATAATCAAGAGTATAGGTAATTTAGGTACAGTTTTTTCAGGCATTCAGTCCTTTTCTAAAACTGATTTCACAACTGGAATCCAAGACCCTTAAATTCTCTTTCCCCACCAATGTCTCCTGCCCCCTTTCTCTTTAGAGACATGTTTTCCTCTGTTGCAGAAATACCTTCACTATTTCATTTGCTGTGAATTTTCTGTCTCCAGCTTTCCTCATCAAGTCAAAGTCATATTAAAATTTCAATGACAAGAGGCAGAATACAAAGAAGTGGCATTTACAGCAACTTGATTTTAATTTCATTATAAGATTAATGTTCCTTTTCCTCTCCATTCTCCCTTTCTTTATTCTTTTTCTATTCCCTTTCCCACACTGTCCCTCACCACTGTTTTCCTCTGCCTTTCCTGCCTGTTATATGGTATTTTTTTTTCACTTAAGGTGTATTAGATATTTTATTTCTACTAATTTCTTATCTTTACTTATAGGGAAGAACACCTTTTTTCCCCTCAATGATTATATAATAAAGAATCTCAGAAAATAAGAAGTTTTTCCATGAAAAATTTGCAAGAAGCTGTAGAAGCTCCCTAATGGAGAAAACAGAAGGCCATGGACAGTGGTGCAAATAATCAGCTCATACTCTTCTAAAAGAAAAGGAAGAGCTAAATGAGTGTGAAACTGCACAATAATCAATCTCCTATGGGAATAAGATTCTGCTGCATTTCATTAGAGATAGTTTCAAGGGCAAGATGGAAATGACAAGACTCAGCAACTGTGCATAAGGCAAGAGCAGGCTCTGACTATGCAGCAAGTCTTACAGAGGGCATAATCCTACCCTCAACTACCTTGCATTCTTCTTCATCTACCCAACAACAAATGCAAAGAAACCCCACTGATGTGCAGGACATGGAATTTGAAACAGCATGACAGTTACCAGTGAAATTTGAAATGTCTGTTCAAGACTACACTGAAGTCTTGCTTTGGGACTGCCATGCTGCTACAGTGCAGTGGCACACAGAAAGAGCAGAACTAAAGGCTGGGTGGTTCCTCTTTGCAGTTACAGCTTCCTGGTGGCAGGGGGCCAGCAGAGCGGTGCTGATATTCTCTTTCTGGTGATCAGCAAGAGGACACATAGAAATGGAATGAAGCTGCATCAGGGGAAGCTCAGACTAGACATCAGGAGAGGATCCTTCACCCAGAAGGTGATCGGTCACAGGCTCCCAAAAGAAGTGTCTGCAGCACCAAATCTGTCAGTGTCCAAAGAGCTTCTAAAGAATATCCTTGGTGATCCTGTTCAGTGTTGGGTGGTCCTGTGAGAAGCAGACTCCTGGACTCAATGATCCTTATGGGTCACTTCCAACTAAGGTATTCTGATTCTATGAGTCTGAAGAGTTGTCCACAAAAGCAAATCTGTTTAACAAAAACGTCCCAACACTTTCATGCTGCTCTTCATATATTACCTTTGTTTCTTAAGTAATTTGGGATAGTCTATATTTCAGATTTTCAGAAACTTCGTAAGTAATTCTGTTGCCTAGAAACACATCAGAGGTGAATTTTAGATCCAGCTATATCAAGGGAGAACTGCTTAGGTTGGGTATGAAACAGCTGAGACCCATGTCCAAATGCAAAATTCTTTCAGCTCCCGCAAGATATGTTCTAATGAAAATATTTTAAGCCTTTCCAAAAAGTAACTTGTGAATTTGGAATGAGCAATCAGGTTTATTTGATTTTTGATTTAATTAAACCCTCTGCACCTAAACCAGATTGAGCCCTGCAAAAGTAAGATCTGCTATCAGCCAGACTTTAGTTCATAGTTCCATGTTCAAAATTTCTGCTATCCTAGGCTTTCACTTGGTTGTTCCCTCCATACCCTTTAGCATCTGACTGTCAAATAAACATTCACACAATCTTTTGAGGCAGCCATGCCTCCTTTTCATGCTTGAGCATATCTTCTTTATAAACAGAGCCATCTCTGGAAACCATGGCAGTGGAGCTTGAAAGGAATGAAGGGCAAGTATGGCCTTAGAAAACTTGTGAGTGACTTGGATTAGTGGATGGATGACTCAGGGAACTGTCCCTTGCAAAATTAAAATGAAAAAACCAATAAACAAACAGAGGCATAAAACCATAGGAAGCTGTGAAATGAATTTCCAGGGTTAGAGATATGAGAATAGTTTTGTCATTTCTGTAAAAGCAGATGGGTTCAGAGCAAGCTGGTGTGCTCAGAGAGCTGGTGTCAGAAATATAGAATCAGAATAATTTTTATTGGAAAAGACCCTTGAGATCATTTGTTCAACCATAAACCTAACACTAACACTACCATATGCACCGCCTTACCATGTCCCTAAATGCCACATCTACATGTCCTTTAAAGAGATCCAGGGACTGGGACTCAGCCCCTTGGGCATTGGGAGGGGCAGCAGAGTCCCCGTGCACACCAGCAATCCCTGCACCCCCAACCCTCCACCAGAGTCAAATATCCATTTGAACCCCCAGGGATGGTGTGTGAGAAATTGACTTTAAGGCCCCATTTGTCAGCGAGTCTTAAAGTGCTCTGTGAAGAGCAAAGAAAGGGGTTTTACACCTCAGTAGCAGCACACAGGCAGCTGCTGCTGATGGCAGAGCCTGTGCTGCAGGGCAGGGCTTGTGTTTGGGGTGCAGATGGAGGCCCCCTGGAAAGGGAGTTTCTGTTTCAGGCCAGTTACCTTCTGAAAGATTCTATGCTGCACTTCAGAAGCCCTTTCATCCCTTTTTTAATAATCATCTATATTTATCTATATTTATATACAGGGGTGTGTATATATATGTACTTAGACTTTAATAATTTTTTCAAATTCCTAATAAAATATAAAAAAAATCTATAAAAAATGCTGGATTTTCTTAAAATAGGAAAGTTTCCTGAGTATCAGAGGATGAAATAAAGGAATAAAATTCCCTCCCAAAATCTATGCCAATATTTCTTTTATTTTTAATTTTTTAATAATTTTCTTTTTTGGTTTTTTTTTTTTTTTTTTTTTTTTTCCTTCAAAGCCATATCCTATTTCAGGACTGAAGATAACTCTCTTCTTAACTCTTTTTCTGTAAAGATTAATAGTGATTTGATAAAACAGATATCTGAAAGACATGCAGAATAATTATGAGCACTGGCATATCATGATTTGGACTTAAATTACCTGTTAGAAGTATCTTAGGTCAGATAATA
>VYZT01057744.1:0-21916 GCA_013400735.1 Pomatostomus ruficeps | reverse complement strand
TTTTGTCTAGAAACAACGTAATAGCAGTGTCTTTCCTGAAGCCATCAGGTCCATGAAAAGGATTGTGAACCTCTGTGAGCAAAAATGCTCAGCCACTTCAGGCTCCTAAGGGCAAGGGAGAGGATCATAACCCCAGGATGGATATGAAGGGCTTCAGAAAGGTAATTCATTGTCTCCTCCTGCCCTTCAGAGAAAAAATTTCCTTCCTTGGGAGGATGCTTGGAGGTAAAATATTTGTGTTGTTCCCACCTCAGTCTAAAGAGAACAGAACAGGAGATAAGAGCAACATCAGTAGTGAGATATTGTTACTTCATGAACTGATACTTCATACCTAGAAATTGCTTTGATTTTTTTTGTTAGTGTGCTAGCTCAGAGCACTGTATTATTACTGCCATCACTACTGCTCCTGAGTTCCTGGGGCTTAGACCTTGAGATTATGCTTTTTCAACATTTTTACACATGACTTAAAGGTGTAGTTCTAAATAATGCATTGTAGAAGGATAAGAGGATGGGGCCAGCCCTTGCAGTGGTGCCCAACGACAACATAAAGCATAAACAGAAAGGCACAAAGTTCTATCTGAATAAAAGGCAAAACTATTTTGACAGAGCACTGGAGCAGGCTGCCCAGAGAGGATGTGGAGCCTCCTTCTCGAGATGTTCAAAACCCACCAGGACATGATCCTTTGCAACTTGTTCTAAATGAGCCTGTTTAGCAGAGAGGTTTGACAAGGTGATCTCCAGAGGTCTTTTCTGACTCCAGCCAGTTTGGGATTCTGTGACACACTGCAGATGTCTCAGGTTTTCCCATGAATGCTTTCTCTACACTCTATGGAGACAAATGCCCTTGGCCAGCTGAAGCAGCTGCCTGAAGGCAGAAGGCAATTTCAGCCCTTTAATCAATGAAGTGGCAATAAGAGAGGTTTCTGTTCTCTCCATCCCACAGTCTGTTCTTCCTTCTGTATCTGTTTTCAGATTTTAGATCTAGACCTATTTGTCTCCTCTCTGATGGCTTGCCAGACAGGGTGCTTTGCTACATATTTTTACATTCTTTATGCTACAGTTTACTTATTTTAGGTAGAGTGGATTATTTCCTTTTTCCATGAATGTCCTTTGTTTGTATGGCACTGACAAAGCCAGACAAAGGATGCTCTTTTAATAGCAAAGTAAGATTCAGGGTACCTCAATGATCAAAAAGCCTGTCTGAATTATGCAAATCTATTTAATTACAGCTTTTTTCATGAAGTCTTTATGCCAGAAAGATAGTCTCAGCAACCTCAAAACTGAGTAATTTGCAAACATTTTAGGATCTGCTAAGATAAAAGAATTTGTCTGTTTCAGGATCTGTTTTGATTGATAATTTCTGTCAAATGGATTTTGACATTATAATTGAATAGTTGCAAATCTGAAAGTAAAAGTGACATTATACTCCCTTTGAACATGAAATGAAAGGAAATGTGCCTTACTATCACTAGATATCTTGTTTAATCAATGTCATTCTTACTTCAAATTTTTATGGCCAAGATACACAGTTGCTAAATTGGATACTACAGCCAGATACCTGCTCAGGGCTGGGGAACAGGCAGGAAGAAGGAACTGACACCACCTCCCTGAAGAAAGCTCTTGTGGATTTTTTGCCATATGTGTATTTTGAAGACACTGAAGTTTCTCTGGAGACATGTAGAAAAATTGTCCAGTTCTCTTAAATTAAGTACCTAGATTAATCACATTGGATCATATCAATCAAGTGATCAGAGGAAGAGATTGTGTGCACATAAGCAATATAATTTTTTGCTAGAAATAACATTATATCATCAAAACTCTAGGAGACAACTTCATCCAGACAATAAGATTCTTACAAATATTCTGAAGTTCTGACAGAACCAAACTGTCAACTCATGTTCCAGCATCACCTCCACATCTTACATGTCTCAGCAAAAGGGGCAGTACCTGCAGATTCCACTGCTCTGGAGCATCACAACAAAAAGAGTGTGTGGAGTAGAGGTACTTCACTGGACATAAAAGTTGGCAAAATGGAATGTTTATGCTATTCACAAGTTCACCTACATCACCAGCTAATTTTCCACATTCATCAGGAGAATTCTGAGATAACTGATTAGCAAAAATTAGCTGAAACATCAGAAAAAATATTTGGGCATAAAAATAGCAATACAATGTGTCTATTACCTTTATGTGTGACAGGAGAACTAATATATGCTGCCATGGACCACAACTTCAGTTTGCAGGATATTTCGTAAACACAAAAATAAAAAAGAGCTCATTAGGTTTTTAACTTTTTAGGCAAAGCACAAATCGATGAGAAAGCAAATTACTAGAAGACAACAAGGAAACCCTGAGATAATACGCATTAGACTGAACAGTCCTGACAGGTAAATAATCCTTATTGATGAGTAACTCCTCCAATGGGTTCAGTTTTAAATTAAAATTTCTATTAAATAAGAATTTGTTGTCCAAGTAGATTTTCAGGTAATCCATGATCAGACCTACGTTGAAACTTCAAGTAAAATAAATGTTTAAAAAATCAGTGCAGGAGTGATTCTAAAGGCATTTTAACACAGTGTTTGCTTGTTGTATGTTTGCTTAAAAATAAAAAAAAATACTAACTATCTTTATTTTAACTACTCATTATCCCTTTCTTCTAAATTAACTTCAAATCCTTTGCTTATATTAAATCAAAGTGACTTCAAACAGAAGTCCATTATTAAATATTTTATTAGGTCTTTCATTATGTATGCTTGTAAAGATCTTAATAGAGATGTTAAGTAATGGAATTTTGCAAGTTCCTAAAATTTCATAAATCTCCATAAATTTTCTTTTTATGAGAAACCTGCTTTCATAGTGTCTGATTTTTTATTCATACGCAACAAAAATGTTAATATACTGTAATTAAGCTAATATGATTTATCTTTTCACTCATTATATAAGTTAATTTTGTTCTAAAGAAATCCTGTTTTCGAATTCTCTCCAGCAATGTAGAATTAAAGTAATTATAGTTTGGCACAGGAAATTAGTCATAAAGGGCCATGATTTCTAAACTAAATGGAAGTTTTCACAGGCTGGGTTAGACATATACTTTACAAAAGGGGAGAAAATAAAGGAAATAATTTGCAGTGCACTTAGTGCAAGAACTCACCTTTTGGGCAAAAATTCTTCAGATGATAAGTAGTGTATAAACAGGTCAAGAAGTTCAAAATTTTTTGTCTATTTTATATTTGTCCTTCCTGAGATCATCAAGATCTCTGTTTTTTGTTGTTGTTGGTGGTTTGTTTTTGTTTTTGTTTTTTTTTTTTAGTTTAGCAACTGTGACGATCCTAACAGTGTAACTGTCACAGTTTCCTTCCCAAATCTCTGATTGAAGAATATAGACAGCATCACAAGTGTGGATGTACCCATCGAGGCTCATGGAAGTTCCTGCACATAAATTTACTAAACCAATGACTATGTGACAGATTTTATTGTGCTGCTAATGCAATATTTGCAGCATCCATGACTCATACCATCATTCACTGAGATCTTTGAGGCTTCGGCTTTGAAGTACAGAGATCTTATCAGCATAACACTGGGCCTGGTGTTGACAGAGTGGGTACTGATGAGAATGAAATAACCACAGCAGAGGATGAGTCTGTGACAACAAAAAATGCAAGGCTGACTCTGTCAGCTTAGCATTGAGTGCTATGAAATGAACACTCCTTTACCTAGAAACAGCTGGCAACTGGGCCCTAACTAGGAAAGTTAAAACACTGCTAGAGGTCAGAGGAGGAACATGACACAGTAAACCCATAGCCAGGGAGAAGAGAAGGAAACGAATATGACTTGTTATTGCTTATAATATATTACAAGGTAATGCACTCAAGAATTTAATAACATATGATCATCACCATTTACATCTGCAAAGCCCTCAGAAATATGCAAAATAACTTATAGTTACAGAATCCACTTCAGGAGTACTGGTTAGGACAGCTCTAAAGCAAAACAGGGTTGTTTATGCGATCTACTTTGATCACTACATTAAATAAAATATTAAGGGAGAAAAAGGAAGTAGACTCCTTTTTCTCTTGAGAATTTAAAAACAGAAACTGGAAGAAGTTGTTGCCCTGACTTTGCAGTGTTCAGTGTTTTCTTGTTAGACTTTCTCTCTCATGGCCATGACTTGTTTTCTCTCTATTATCTATGTTTTCCTAAATTGTATCTGTGTTTACGAATTCCGGTATACCAGATGGAGAAATATGATTGACAAATACTTTGACCAAGTGGATTATAGGAGGTGGTGATTTCTACCTCCAATCCACGGTGATGTGTGAAAACATATAAATAAAGTCGGAGGGCTCTGCCCTCTCTCTTCCTGCTCTCTCTCCTGCTGCGTCTGTGTGTGTTCTTTGTGTGGCTCTCCTTCGGACCCTCGGCCTGGCGGGCCTGCCTGAGGAGTGCCATAAGAAGTCAAGAGAAAAATAAAAATATCAAATTGATGATGTTTTTTGTTGTTCAATGAAACTGAATACTTCATGAGAGTTAATCCGTAATTTTTATATGAGAAGCTTAGCATGAGATGTCAGAGAGATGTAATTTTTATACATCTCCATACATGTATGTCTGCTTGAATAAAATACCTTAGTGCAGAATACAGACATCATCTTCTGTAAGATCACCAGTCCATGGCATCAATTATGCAATGAGGTTTCCCCTTGAACTTTTTTCCCCTATTATATTTTCATTACTACATTCAGTGTAGGAGTTAGGCTGGACAATTTTCTTGCTGCCATGATGGATGATTATGACATGTTATGAATAAGAGGTGATTAAATATAAACTATGTGTTGTCCATCAATGCAGTTATTATGGAGGCTTTGTTATTAATATATTTTTAATTTCTCAGTTCACGGATGAAAGAATCAGCCTACATTAATAGTGCTACATAAAGGGATAATTTAGTAAGATACCTGGTGCCCTAATCCTGATTCAGACAAACTTCCCATTAAAATATGTGGAAATGGCAGTGTGACTAAACCCTTTAGTTTGGTCTTAGACTCAGGGACAATCTTGTCCTATTCAACACAACAAGAAATTTAATTCAGAATAATTATTCATATTAAATTTTAACCTTTCATTTAAGGAATATGTTGAAAATATGGTGTACAGATAATTTTGTTCTTGTTAAGAGAAGCATCATTTATTTGATTCTCCACATTTTTGTTACACTCTTTAGCAAGAAAGAGAACAAAGGGGTGAAGAAAGCACCCTAACCAACAACAAGCAGAAGCTTGACTTACTTCTGTGTCTGCTTGTCACCTGATGCAATGAAATCTATTGAAAATCATCATTTATGAAAATCCTCTGAGACTGACCTAAAACATTTGTTGGGGGGAGGGGGTTGTTTGTTTGTTTGTTTGTTCAATGTGATATGATAACTTCTTTTCTACCTTCTTTTCTTCTGTGGTTTAGAGATATTAAGGAGTCAGCTGCACATTCCTGTTTATTTCCATTACCACTCTACTTTTTTTTACCTTCTTGAGTAACCAAAGTGAATTTTGCTGCACAGGATACAGGACAAAAAGTTTAGTAATACAAATAACAGAAAAAGTTATATTAATTTTGTTTTCAAAATTGATATTTTTATGATATTTTATAGTCTCTATTTTTGGTTTTATATTGTGCTTTTGGAACACTTTGACTACAGAAATTTCAGAAAGTAATAAAATGCTGAGAAGAGACAGCATTTAAGGAAAATATACAGTAAAACAAATATGATGTGGTCAGAACATAGACTTTCTTTTCCTGGTAGACAATTCAGTGCAGAGCCAAGACCTTAAAGGAAAGTGATTTTCTAGTTAGAGGAGAAATGGAAGAGAAAGGACATGTGAAGGATATCTTCAGCTTCAGTGAGCTATGGGAGGAGAAGGCATAGTACAAGGATGATAGAAAAAAGTCCTTTTAAGTAATTGAATGTATTGCAAGAACTAATTTTATCCCGTAGACAAAATTTGGTGACAACATTCTTCATGCAGTGTTTCAGGCAGCCTGTGGCACCTCAGTGAGCCTGCACGAGCCTGCAGTGGGACAGCAGACCCACCCTGGTGACCTTCCTTCCTATGAGCTCTAACTCTGATCAAAGTCTTTGAATCCATGCAAATAACAGATGCAGCTCCTTTCCTTCCATCTTGGACTTTGGAGGAAGTAAAAGTAGAAAATTTTAACATTAGATATAGCTGAACCCAGAGATAGAGAAATGGCTGAGGTTTATATATTGACATTATTGTTTTCTTAACAGACTATTGGAGTAAATGTTAGAGAGAGAAAGCACTCTGTCATTAGCCTAAAGTGAATAGGTTTTTGTCTGCCCAGGAATGGATTATGTTTTCCATGATGCTCCTTGTCAGCTGCAAATTTATTCCTACCTTGTATGTTGTTTGTCTCTATTTTTTCATAATACTATTCATTTCACTTAGAATGAAAAATAAAATGCAGAAATATGTGATAATAAAAGTAATTTGATTTAAATATTTTATTTCTTTCAAAGGAAATGTTTTCAAGATGTTACTGTACTTGGAAGAAGACTAAAAGGAGCAGAAGGGAAGTTGGAGGAGCAGTCAGTGGGCATAGGTAAAAGATCTAGCACTTAGAGAAGCTGGCTACTGTCTTACCAATAATTTTGTTGAACTCAGAGTCAAATCACTAAAATAATGCAGCACTTAAAGAAAAAACAATATGCAAGAATTCAAACTTATTACATATATGATCCATTTACAAAGTTGCTTTATCATCACAGTACACCAATGAAACGACTCCTCAGTGCAGATCATTTCAGCCAAAGTAAATATAAAACATTAATGAAGTCACATGTGAGGGGCCAAACAGGGATGCTAAACAAATCTGGAAATCACAAATAGACTCTACTAAGCCTCAATCAATTTTTGGTTAATGGTATATTAAATAGGAGTAATTATTCAAGTTAGGGGTTTCTTTGTACAAATTACATATAATAAGCTTAATGCAGATGTGACATAGTTTCTTAATTCTAGCCATTAAGGAAAGTAACCTCCATTAAGTAACCTCACTTAAATATGACAATAGATAACCGTGCTCATTAAACTAATGACATCTGTCATCAACATCGATGTTACCACTATGCCATGCAGGCTTCCAGAGTAAGGACTGTGTCAGTATTTCTAGTATAAAATGATTCAGGGGGTCGCAGCCTGGCTATTTTAAGCAGTGGTGAAGGAAGAAAAACTTAGTCCACCCAGGATAAAAGTTATTGAACAAGGTCTGCACCAGTAATGTCCATGGGAAAGCCTCTACAGTTTATGTGCATGTGGCAGAGCAGGATGAATTTTGATAAGGTAGAACTGTGAAATGGCATTTAACACATATATGCCTGCGTCAATCTGTGCTTTAGAAAAACTGTCAGCACAGAACTCCTCAAAAAGCCTCGTAGAGATGAAACCTGCACTGTTTAAATGCTCTCTCTTTGTTCTATTCTGAGTTCCTAGTCATCTTCAATAAGAGGATTCCAGTATATATTCCCAGTATGAAGCATTTGCTTCTTATACCTACAGACAAGCTCAGATCAAGCACTTACACATTTCTAAACAGCAGCTAATAGCTTGTGGTGGAAATATGAGTGATGTCTAATAAGTTTGCAAACTGCAAGTAGCTCAGTTAGAGATATCCTCAGGGTATCTCCTGCTGTCTATACATTCAGATTTACAGAATAACCTGCTATTCTGTAGCTGAAGCTATTAGCTCAGCATTGAAAAAGTGCTGAAGTTCTTAGTATAAGATTCGTTCTCCACTATTTTTATACACTCACTCCCATATGCCTGTATGTTCCTTTTACTGCTTCTTCAGTGCTTATTTCTTGTCTGGTAGGAAAAATATAGGTGAGTGAGTTTCTCTATCAGTCTGACAGAGCTGGCTAGGGTACAGTGAAAATCATGCGAAAGAACAGAGAAGATGAATTATGTTTTAAAGCCAGGAGAAATAATATCACTTGAAACCTATTGCTCTGTAGTACATGATGGCATCTTGTGAATGAGGCTTGAGAGCAGAACACATCCTCTCTGGCCTCCCTGATGCCTTGCAGAGACCCCTTTTCCAGCCCCTCTAACCCCTAAGTTTGTTCTGGCGCTGCAGCAGCTTTTCTCAGCATTTGTGGAGGAGATGGGACTTGGCAACCCTATGTGTGCAGGGCAAGACTGTTCTTGGGGAAAGCAGCTCGCTTGCTTGCCTAATTCGCAAGAATAAGACAAGACAGTTCTTTTTTCTTCTCTTATATCTTGATATTTCAGCACTGGACTTAAGTTTTCTGATTTTTAGCTTTGTTCCCTTGAATTATTAAATAAAGGAAAAGAACACACTGTTAGCAATACTACTGGGATGTACCAGTTACGGCCTCCCCTTTTTGAATTTCCTTTTGCCCTTGCATGGGAATTCTACAAACGATCTTCCTCTCTCCCCATGACAGTTCACTCCAAGGAGTGCAGCCTTTCTTCTACAGGCAGGGCCAGTGAGAACAGCCAGTCTCAAAGCCATGAGCTAAATAAAGTATCAGGAGTTTTCACCAAAGGAGGAAGGGGGGAAATAGATGCAGGCTTTGGGGTACAGTAACTGCCAAACAGAACTCTGTGAAGAGACTGCTTTTCTAAAGATCTCTGGGCAATTCCTGCTGGTTTTGGTGAGCAAGTAAGTAATAATTTACAGTGCAATAAGAAAGTACTGTATATTCTTTAAACTCCCATGTAAGTAGCAAGTGAGAAACTGCTGGAATAAAACCAATATTATTAAGAACAAACAAACAAAAACCCCTAAAAAATATTACAAGCATTAAAAAATCAATTACATGTCATAAAAATGAAAATCACAGAACAATTTGTCTGTTAAAACAATTCAAGTATTTTAAGAAAGACAAAAAAAAAATCAAGTTATTTTAATGTGGTCAAAGTCCTGTTTTTCCTTTCTTACCAGTTAGGCAAAAGAGCTAAACATCATGCCAAATGGAAATGGAAACTTAACAAAGTGTTTTCACTTTCTGTTTCTAACACATGATGTGGAGTAAGCAAAAGAAAGGAATGCTTTACTGATAAAAATCAATACAGGTAAGAAAGTAAATGTAAGCAAAGCACATTCAAGTGGACAAGTGGAAGTAATTATAGTTCTAGACTGCTGGAGAGGTTACTGCTAACTTCTGCAGACAGGAGCCTGTAGTACAGAAGGAACCACAGCTTTCCAGATCATGTTTTCTTCAAAGGTAAAATCAAATGTCAAAACTTCTGCTAATCTACCTCAGTCTGTGAAATCACGTCATAAAATGAAGACCTAATTATAGTGTTTTCTATTGACAGTTTGACAGCTAACATGCAATAGAATTAAATATCAAAAAGAAAGACTTTATTGTACAACTACAGATGAAAATTTAATGGCAGTTTGCATCCTAATTCACTGAAGACAGAACTACTCTGGATAGTGGAGCAGATGTCTTCAACACTCCTCCGTCTCAGCCAAACCTGCCTGCAAACCTCGGGGTGGTGTGTGCAGCCCCTCAGCACTGCAGCCAGATCAGCAGGGATGGCAAACAAAGTGCAGTGCCACGGCCACTGACACTGCTGCTTAAAGTTCCGCTAGACCCTGTAAGCAACAGCTTGGTGCTCTCTGAAACGTACTTTCCTAGGTGTCCTGCATATGTAATTAGTAACCCTATTTTAGATATAATGGGACTCCTCAAGAGATCCAGAGGATAGCTGGATAGAAAACCTTCTCCACATAATTTCCTAGGTGTCAAAACCATTATATTTTAAGGTTTGAAAGCAGGGGATGAAAACTTGCTCTTCGACTTAGTGTCTTTCCTCTCAGTGGCCTTCAAAGCTGGTAAAACACTAAAAATGAGATTCATCTGGGGCAGTGAGATCTTTCTGCCACCAACTCCTTGCATGTAGGCAAGTAACCAGATATCACACAAAAAGAATCCATAAACCTCTCAGGGTGGTGTCTGAAAAAGCCCAGTAAATAAATGGCTCTCCTACATGCTAACAGGATATTAGGATGCTCTCAACTGGTTCATCTTTGGAGAAAAACATCAGGTATATTTTAGGTGGTTAGATTTACAGGGCATGTAGCCATTTTGAGCTGCCTTTATTCTGCATCTTTCCCAAGAATTTATCACTATGCTCAAGAACACATCCTTTAAACATTTTACACAGTCAACTTTACAAGGTGAACTATGTTGTCACACAATGAGTTTTTTAACTTCTGATGATAAATCTTATGGACAAGGTGAGGGAATGGTCAAAGTAACTAGTTTAAGTTAATTCACACATAAGAATTTTTAATAGGGACACTGAAAATGAATTTTATAGATTGCAAACTTTACACAAAGAGAAATCACCCTTGTTATATATAAAGACATATGGATTTGAAGGTTTTTTTTTTTGCTGTTATTTATGCTGGTTTAGGTCAGATGCCATTTACTGTTTGCTTTCGTGCAGAACATATCAGTGTAGGAATAAGAAGTATTTCTGTTTGGGTGAGTCAAGACAGAAGAGGTTTTCCAAGAGACAGGGCACATGAAATATGAGAAATCAGGAATGATATGAATAATGGGTGTAAAAGTTAAATACCTTAAATATATAATATATAGTATATATTTTACATATTACATATATTATAATTAGGAAATTTCAGATATATGTTTAAGGAGGTACATTGTAAATATTATTTTAAATGTTCTTGGGTAAAAATATTGTCTTCTATATTTTTAGAACTTTGTAGAAGAAAAGCAGATAAATGGGGGTTTAAAAGAATATTGTATAGCTGTGACTCATGGAAAGTTGGACAAAATCACTGTGGGATAAGATAAATGCCAGAAGTATGAGATAAAGTATTTGGAGAGGTGACAAATCCATGTTTCATAGTTGGTAAGGGAGAGCTGGAATGCTGTGTGAGCAGGAAAAATGATCTTTTAAAAACGGATGGATTTAGCATGTGACTGGATGTGAAAAACAGAGCTAGAATTTGCAAATAATTGTTGCCAGCTTGGATGACAGGAGGGGAAAAATTTTCAGTTACAATGGGAGAATAAGATCTAGAGGTAAAAAGAATATACAAAAGAAAATTGCTTTTGGAAACAAATTTTTTGATGAATGGTATAAATATTTGATTTTTTGAGTCACATTAGAAAACTCCTTTCTAAAGAACAGAAAAAGTGCAATGAACTGACAGCTACAACTTGCTACTTTTTCCTCTCATTTGAGATTAAAATGAAAATCTGTCAGATTAAAGATTTTTTAAGCTCTTCATAACAGAGACTGAAACTTTTCTAATCATATTCTGCTATAAAACAAAATCTATTTTAACAGATGTTTCAGAGGAAAAGAGATTATTAAGCAAATGTCAGGTCAAATAAAATTATGTGGAATGTCATGTGAATGTGGGAAAATGTTTTTTTTTAAATTTTTAAATTTCACATTCTCAGACAACTATTTTTTTGGTGGTGTTGTCTCAATCTTGAAGTTATTCTGAGGAACTCTTAATTGGCTCAAGGATTCTGACCTGTGTGTTCAGTGCTGTGACAGAGTTTATTGCTGTAAAGGACAGGGCAGCAGAGCTTCTGAGGGACACAGTGGGTTTAGGATGCCAAAAAGAGCTGGGACATGGGGTTGGAAGGACAAAGAGGTTTCAGGATAAGCGAGACAAGGAGCCTGGATGTAAAAGCAACAAAAGCAAACAAGGTCTGTGAGAAGAAGGGACTTGGGCATTATGCTCAAGCTTATGGGAGGTTGGGGTCTCTCTGAATCCCACCGGGTCTCAAACTATGCTCTTCTTTCCAATTTCTGTATGACTTTCACCTGCTCTGTCTGGATTTCTCAGGTCCCAGTTGCCCCACCAGAGCAAAGCCAGTCTTTTCCCAGCAAAACCACACAGTGCCAAGCTTTGCACATGGCTAAGGGAAGTTCTGCTCAGGGAAACCATGAGTGTGGCCAAAGTGACTTTTGAAAATACTTAATTTCTTTAGAATGTATCCCTGGGGGGATTTCTTTTGCATTGAAAGATTTACGATTAGGGTTTTAAATTAATCAATTAATGATTCATTTAAATGATTTTAAATCATTCATCCACTTCAGCAGGTTTTGCCAATTATCAGGGAAAGTAATGGTCCTTTACAGTTAAAGGTGAGTATTATTTGTGATTTTCTCACTAACCACATGGGTTTCCTTGATAATGACTGATTGGAGAATGGAAGAACATGAGAATCCCTGTGCAAAATGCAGTTATGATTATCTCCTGCCCTACTTTGCACAGAAGTAATTAAATATAACCAAGACTATGAAGCACTTCTAATATAGTGTAAAGACAAAATATTATTTTGTGGTAACTGGAGCTGAAGTTTGCTAACTTTATTCACACATCTGAAAGGCATTTCAGCTCACAAAATAAACAGTGAATACTATCCCTGCGGCATTTTAGCATTATTTACTTACACTGCAAGAATTTGAAAATGTAATTTGTATATGGTGTGAAATGCAGACACTTCATTCTGTCCTTTGCTTCTGCACCTGATATGATGGCAGCCCCAGACTGGCCTGGCAGAAAAGTGCCACATCACAGGTCATGTGTGGAAATGGTAATGGGGACAAGCAAACACTAAGAATATAAATTCCTAATTCCAACTCATTTTAAAAGACATGTAGATTTAATCTGGGGTTTTTTTATATCTGAAACTACTAACAGTATTAAATCGACAATATGTGGTATAATGTAATAGTAAGAAGAATAAGAGAAAGCTAAAAACAAATCTAATATTACAGTCTTTCTGGCTGATACAAGCAGATTTTTCTCACTGTGTTCTTATAATTCTGTTTCTATTTCTCCCTAGAACACAAAAATCAGGAAAGACATAAAAACGTAATAAGCCTATTTCATTGCTCCTGCTGCGTAAGCTGTGTAGGCTCCATCCAGCCTGACAGAGACAAAAATCTGTCCTTTTCTACCAGTATTTATTCCCTTTTATTTAAGATTCTGAAATTACTTCCTAAATCAACAGTGGATGAATTCTCTTCATTTTCTTCCTTTTCTATGTAGAGATAAAATCTGTGAGCAAGAGATTTGTGGGTGACCCGCGAGTCACACTATTGGTTAAAGTGGGAGAATCTAAGTATTATCATTGTTCACATTACTTTTGAAAATTATAAAAAACCACCAAACACAAACATTTAAATAACATATTTTTAGTTTCCCATTCCATGGAAGTCTGAGATTGCCTCTGAACACTGAGCTCTCAATAAAGGAAATGCCAGGAAAACTGGCATTTTTTTAACACCAATTTCGGATTTGTATTTTCTACAGCGTACTTGGACATATTGAAACAGCACCGCTGGTATTTGTACCTGAATGTTCTTAGACCTACAATTTTGCCAGGCCTAAGCTCAGACTTGTGTTTACTTTATCCTAGATATTTGTGTTTAGATACTTGCTCTATATATCTGTTCAGTAAAAAAATGCCTTTTCAAAGGATCACTCAGAATCTAAGGTCTGTCATTTGTGCATTTCATGGAGCTACTCAATGATTCTAGAAGTCCAGAAAATGATAACAAAAGCCATTTGATGGTTCTAACTACAACAGTATTTATGGGCTTCCCATTTATAAAAAAGGGGACCAGATTAGTTCCCAGGTGTAGAGGGGAAAAGTTCATTAATATATACAGTTGAGATGTCCCAAGCATTTTTGGACAAAAACTGCCTTGGTGATGAGTCAAAACAAGTAGAGTGTATTTGTGTTGCTATTTTGGCCACATGTATTTTACATATAAATATTCAAAAAATAGGGAATTATTCACAGTAAAAAGTTGCTTTGCAAGATGAATATTATGAATAGGATCTCTCCTTAAAGAGCATTAACAATGCCTGAGCAATCACTTTACATTCAGACTCTGTGATATAGGTGCAAGGAGGGGCTTATGTAATTAATTTCCGGTACTGAGATTAAGAAAAAAATTGTCAAATTCCAAACTCCTTTATAGATTTGTAATGTGGCATTAGACAAGTTATCTCCCCTCTCTTCTCAATCTACAATAGAGGATCCAATTCTTTGCATTTTCATCATCCAAAAAATAAATCCTTTGAAAAAAGTGAGGAATAAGGATCAATTCCCCAATCTTCCAGCTAAGTTGAATATATATATTTAAGTCTCAAACATTTAACTCAGTCCTGATGAAGCACAGTTGTAGAGGAACCAACACTACTAAATATCAACTCTATACATATCATAAAATGATTTGGGGCAATATTTCAGTAGCTGTACTCCCTTTGCTTCACATGGTTCACTCTTCTTTTCAATCTTGTTCTATAAGGCCAGAGGAGTGTGTGTATTTTAGTTTTTAAGGATGGGGAATAAATTATAAAGCCTCTGCCAAAAAAAGATGAAGGCAGCACAATTAGATGAAAATACAGATCAAAAGACAGCAAATCTTCCATCTCCTTTGAATAATTGTGGCTGTAAAATGGCTTAAATATAAAAATTTTCTTCCTAGATAAATTAACTGAGCTTTTTGAACATATTGCTGATACCTAGGAGTCTTAATTAATGGTTGGAAATTATGGCATATAGTAGGTAGCATTTTTTTAAAGAAAAAGAATAGGCTTACAGTCTCTGAGACAAAACTTAATCTCTTTCTTCCCATATCTGCTGTGTCCCTCAGCTCCCTGAGAACCCTGACCGTGATGTGGGGAGCACAGTGTGTGTCCACCTTACAAGGAGATGATGAACGTGCTGTTGTCACTCTTAAGTGACTACCAGCTGCTGCTATCAAATCAAAAATGGCTAGAAAAATTGAAGGGGACATAAGAAAGTAATCCCTTCAAATTGCCACAATATTTACTGGAAAGAGAGGCTTTCAGGGGAAATCAAGCATGTAATCCTGTAAGCCCTCTGCCCAGTCATAGCATGAGCACATAGGGGCACCTATCAAAATATGGTAATGATCACAGTCCTGCAGCCCAGGAAACAAATGAAAATAATGAAAACTTTTTTAAAATAGGGACAGATTCACTATTCAAGTCTTTTCTATGAGCTGAAAACAATTGTTATTCATAATTAAAAGCATCTAGCTATATACTTTTAGGGTTTATGTAAATTTGTTTAGAACTGAGATGGCAAAAAACTCCCACTCAACAAACACATTTATAGAAATAGTCACAGCATTATCATGCTGCATAATATAGAAAACATCCATTTTATGGCTGCACAATTTCCTCCTCATAATGCTGTGTGCCAGCAGTAACAAATATGAAAGCAGATCGATTTAAAGTTCAAGTTAAGTTGCATGAGTTTCCCATGGTGAAGCAATTATTCCCTCAGAGGCTCTCATTTTCTTTATCACACCAGGAATTCCTCAGAAAACGAATGTGCAGTTTTTACCATGTGGTTACTTGTATTGCAAAAAAAAAATCTCAGAAACGGTATTTAAGGTTGGACATTTTACTCTCTGTGGAGGGTTCCTAAATTTGGAGTTTGACCTGTCTACAATCAAAAGCATTTACTCTGGGCAAAATCATGTTCCTGTTAATCCAATCTAAGTCATCCTTTTCCCTTTAAACTCACAACTTATTTATTTCTCAATAATATAGGTTAAACTTTTCAGTAAAAGCCCAGGTTGAATATAATAACACTGCATATATTGCGGTGCACTGGTGTCACCAATATTTTATATATCTAAGAGCTGGAGACAGACACCTTTCCTGAACCTTTGCATTATACTCTTCCATATCCCTCTGAAATGCATGGGAAACATTGATTTCAAACCTGTTACCAGGCTCAAAATCGTGCTTCTGCCTTGCAGCACTCAACTCTTTCCACCTTCAATCTCCAGCTGAAGCCACCACTGGGAGTGTGGCCTCCACCTGTTTTTTCCTCTCTCTGATGTGACCATTAGGGAGCAGAGCTCTGCAGAGCTGCTCTGCCATCCCATAGCAGGGTTACTCTGCAGGGAAAAAATCCTTCCTTAAACCCATCAATTCCAGTTGCCATTTTTGTGGGTATCTCATAAAAAGAGAAAAAGTGAGGGAAAAAAATAGAAAAAAAAATAAAGAGAAAAAAAAGAAAAGAAAAGAGAAAAAAGGAGAAAAAACCACCAACCAACTTTACAGAGAATTTCCTAAGATATTAAGAATGGATCAGAGAATTTAGAATTGTAAATGCACATTGCATAAAAATGATGATGGTTTAATTTCTAGTTTGGTAAAGATATCCTTGAGCATCTTCAGTGGACAAGAAGAGTCACAATAAATCTGATTTCAAGAAACTAATATATTACAATAATAAAACTGATCCCTTTAAGTTCACCATTCCTTTGCTTTTCTGCTAAATATTATTTATTTCCTCATCTATCTTTTTTATTTAGTTTAAAAATATCATAAAACTCATCTGCTCAATTAATAAAAACTACACTAAGACCTAAATTCTGTTTTCATTCTCACATTTATTAGACCTGATATGAATACATGCTTTAGAGATTTGATTTGCATGAATCCCTTCTTTCTATAAATTTCCGCAGGTAGCTGGGCTGTTGTTTTTCCTTGTGGCCATATGCAAAAGTAATAAATACCACTTTTGCATAGTGTTTCCGACTGCCTTAGACAAGACTTCTGAAGGCAATAAGTTGATATGAACCGCTTGACTGAAGGGCTTATGTGGAATTTGGTCATGTGTACACGAGTGCTGGATGCTGCATGGTAACCTTTCTCCCAGTCATCTAAACTAAAAGACAAGAATGGCTGAGGAGTGGAAGAAGGAATCTACAGTCAAATAAAGATAATATTTTTAATCTACTTTTACATTAAAATTACATGCATGCACACACACACTATATATATGTACATATACCCATTGATTAATTTTCCTATTTTTCTATGCTATTTTAGTTGTGGTTGCCTATAAATAGGAAAACCAAATGAAGTCTTGAATAAAGATGCAGAGGAAAAATGGTCATACCTGACAGACTTCCAGCAAAAGAGTCAAGATCAGAGAAAAGTGTGTGATTTTACTGTGAGATGTGGCCCAGAGTGAGTATAAGAATGGGAGGAAAGAGCAGGAGAAACTGTGTGGAGTCCAGAGGGAGACAAGCACAATGAGGCAGAGCTGCAGAAGGCTGTGAAGGAGACAACAAGAAGTTCAAACCCAACGTGGCAAAAGACAGGGTCAGCCCAAGAAAGATATCGTCACCCTGAAGTCTAATTACATCCTCAGCATTGTTTGAATTACGTCAGCAGAAATAGCACAGGTAGTATACTCACTTCATTGCCACTTAAATAGTTTATAAAAACGGAGATTCTTGTATGTCTGTCACTGAAATCAGTATTTGCTGCTGGATAATTTCTGCTTTATTCTTTCAACCATCACCTACTTCCTGACTTCGGAATTAAGACTAATAAGTGTATTTCTACAGTTTTCTACAGTAGGAGAAACTAACATATTTCCTCCTCTTCAGAAAGAAAAGAACTTTCATGTAAAGAAAATTTAAAAAAAAATTCAGGAAAAATATTTCAGTTTGGTTGCATGGAAATGAAATTCAGCATCTTGCTGCTCCCTGGGGCAATTCCCTGCCACACATGAGCAGCATCCCCGGGAGTTACAGGTGAATAATGGGGTCCAGCTGCAGGCAGTAGGAGGGTTTTCCATATCTGATCCACAGGACAGTGTGAAACTGTTTCCTTGAGATCTGAACTCCCAGCTAAACTCTTCTCTGGTGAAAGTGTATCAAAATCATTCTATTCCCATCTAAATCAATCTATTTCTATGCAATACTTCAGTTTTGACAAAGCATCATTCTCCACATAAAAGGACGCTGCAAAATTCCTGACAGGTTTTGTTCACAGTACTGAGCTCAATAAGAGCAGATATCTGTGTTTGCAGCTGGTTTTCGTAAGGGAACTTGCATTTTGACAGTTTCTTGATACTTACTAGAAAAAAAAAAAAATATTTCAAGGAATGTTACTTTTTTTAAAAAAAGAATATTCACCAGCCTTGTTACACCAAAGGTGTAGTGGTGGACAGCTAGGTCTCAGTATGCACTAAAACACAATTTTATTGCAAATGTAAATGATAAGAGACATAAAAGGAAAAGAGCATGTGTGTCATCTTGAGGCACAGCTGAAACTACAGCTTATCAGCAATTCGATAACTGGTCAGCCTGCAGTGCTCACTAGTTCATGACTATTATCTACATGTTTTCCCATTTATTACATGCCAGCTGAGGCCAGTTTTCAGCTGGGACCTATAGCAGCTGTCTCTGTGGAAAATAAAAGAATGTCACTTTAAATTTCTTTGCAGCATGACAGAAATGTCAGCTTCATGCTGGAAATGTACAGTGATACACATTTCTTCTGACCTGAACACATTGCATCAATTCATGCTCATGAAAATGTCATTTGTGCCTATTTTCTTTTTGCTTTTTAACCAATTTCCAACCTAAAAAAAAATCATTTTCACGTGCATCACTGATCATGGTGTAAATTTAACACTGACCTCTCATACGAAGTCCTGAAAGCTTTAAAGATTTTATATTTTTAGTGATATAATTTGCCATTAAATATAGAAGACAATTTTAAAAACAGGAGGAAGGAAGGAAGGAAGGAAGGAAGGAAGGAAGGAAGGAAGGAAGGAAGGAAGGAAGGAAAGAAGGAAGGAAGGAAGGAAGGAAAACCTCTTTTCTGTGCTCTTCACAAATTACATCAACAATTTTCTAATTTTGCAGTCTGTTTTCTCCACAGTCTGTATAATCATGCAAGCTATATCTGTTTAGCTTATTTTTGGCCATTGACATGTTTGATCAAATCTAGAGAAATACAATTAGAGATACCTGATCCTTTAATAAGTATTTCTGGAACTATTTGCTTATTGTTCTATCGTCACCAGCCACTATTCTGACAGAAGGTAAACTTGATATAGGACTGAAAAACTAGTCTTAAAATATGCAGCTCTAAGCTGTTGGAAAGAAACAAAAAAGGTCACATTTCATCAGGCTTTAATTTTCTATTCTCATTTACAAAGAGACTCATCTCTGTATTCTTCACAGAAGTATAAAGCCCTCCCTACCTCTGATAATCCTTTTATGCTTTCACATTAATATAACAGAGTACAGAGAATTAATTATTAAGTACTGCTTATACAGTGCTGTAAATATACACTATGTTACAGAACTTCAGATAAGCAGTGGCTCCATTCCTAATGAGCTTACTATAATTAAATTCATTGTTGAATCTACATATAAAATGTAGCTGGGAGTCAAACCACATGGGAAAAAACTTTAAGCCAGGTAGAGACACAGATGTGAATCTAACTTGTTCCTGGGTTATGAAAATTAATAGCAACTGCAGCTATGGTTAACTATTGACTCATATAATTCACTGAGCTTTTCGGATAAGTATTGATAAAATGTGGAAGCTGCATGTTATACATACATACACAGGTGAGCTGAAAAACTGACCTGAGATGTCTGATGGTCCATAATGTCTGTAATGGGTGAGGTTATTTTGCTTTCAGATGAGTATGCTAGATATTAAAATTACATAATAGTATGCTTAGCATTGTAGGCACATTATTTCAAATCAAGATTCATTCTACCCTCAAACCTCAAATGACACAAATCCCTTTCCCTGCCCACATTGCAAGTCACAGCTGTTCAGAGTTGTGTGTAATATGTTTCTTTGTTTAAAAAGTGGAATCCTTCTAGGAATCAGTTTATAAATTGTGTGCCTTTCTGGGACTGTTTTTACTTACAGCCAAAAGGTATAGGAGGTCAAGTACAAAAGAACCAGAATAATAATAAAGAAAAATCTGTAATGCTGAGTCTTTGTTGGAGATTGATATTTAAGAATTTGCTAGGTACAGTAATGTGCAAATGTTAATAATTTTATTGTTTTCAACATTAAAAAGAGAAAAAAAAATCTGTCTCCTATCCCCAAATCCAAATGAACTTGTTCTCAAATATAACCTCACATACTGCCTTTTAGGTTGGCAATCATTCCATCTCATTCTCACATATGGGAAGACTTTCATCACAGGCAGATGAACAACTTCCTAGGGAGGAATCCAGACTCTTCATGACATCACACCCATGAGGTTGCTTGAGGTGAAAAGCTGCAATTGGGTGCTATCTCTAATTTCATGATATGAGCAGAGTTGATATGTTTATAAAGAATAATTTACCTTCTTTTGGTTCTCCACTCATTTCACTTGGGGTAACAGGCCTACCTCCTTAAATGTCTGCTCTTTGGTTTGTTTGGGGTTAAAGATGAAGGCACATAACCCTTTTCAGAGTAGAAGGAAGGAAATGGGATCATCACTGTGATCAATTCCTTCTCCCAAGTGTATAGATCACCCGATGGGATGGTCTAGCCTGGCAAACCAAACACAGCCACACCCCACAGCTGCACCTCTAGCTGGCTCTATGGACAGCCTCTGGGCTGGGCAGATAAGGGCAGGAAAGGTGAGAATTTTTAATCACAAATCACAGCTGTCTTGATCTTGATATTAATCAGCACACTAGAGACAACAGACTTTGTACACATACACTATCCACTTTACTAGGTGTTATGCATCAGCCAAAGTGCCAGAGGAAAAAATCCTAATTGTTGGTTTCGGCAGTAAAGCTTGGCAACATACTGTTAAGCAGGGATTTCTGAAGACTAACCTTGAAAATATAGGAATATATTGTCCTACTCTTAATATAGCCCATATAATTTCTGCAGGAACCATGCAGCATTTTTATTTCTAGTGGATTATGTCTATTGGGAGAACTTCTAGATTCCTAGTGTTAAATACAAATTCATACATTTCTTGTTTATTCGCAGCATATGTTTCTTGGCTATAGTACATGATACACACTGTGTGTTGCTTCCATAAAACAGATGCTACAACGAAACCAAAATGCATGAATTTATCTTTAATGTTAAAAATGCCCAGAATGGCAGAAAAATACTAGCAGAAGAATGTTAGATGCAGAATCAAAATATCTATAATTTTCTCTAACAGTGCCAATTGAAAAGTATTTGTGTAATGAACTGTGATATAAACATGGACCCAGCTTTAAGAAGTCATTATTTTCGGTTATCTTAAGCATGTTTTAAACCACTTAACTTGACTCTTTAGGACTTTGTATATTGACTGTGCACCAATATTGAATTATTGATTTACTCAAGAATTTACAATATAATAACTCTAAATCCAATGCACTAATTTAAAATAACTAAGGTCTATTTGGCACAACTATTAGATTTTCACAGTCATTATGAGAAATTGTTTTTTGAGACCAGGTACTTTTGTGTCAAATACTTTCTTGTGTTAACATTAATGTTGCTATTACTTAAATTTTACTAGCATTGATGTGGATCTCCTTGAATGTTTATTTTCAATCTGTTTTGCATTCAGCCCAGAACTCATTCTGCTACCCTAATAGTTATAA
The DNA here is from genome assembly GCA_013400735.1 of Pomatostomus ruficeps. Lineage (NCBI taxonomy): Eukaryota > Metazoa > Chordata > Aves > Passeriformes > Timaliidae > Pomatostomus > Pomatostomus ruficeps. Next base: position 449 of record VYZT01057744.1, on the reverse strand, counting down.
TTTATCTGGATTGTCACATCTCACAGTGACAGACAAACTGGTGGGGTCAGTGACATTCTGATTTCTGTTAGCCAGTAGAAGCATAATATAAACTGGATGTTTTTCGTTATTTAGAGAGGGGCCAATATAACCCTATGGTTACATTATATCAGCAGTACACTCACCTCTTGAAAGACAAAAGTGTTTATGTTTTCATTTTTTCATTAACTGATTGGTCAGCTGGAGGAGTTGTAAGATTCCTAAGAAGCAGTCTATCCAACTTCTCTTGATTCACCAAATCATGACAAGGTTTTTCAAATGAAAGAAGAGATAGTTTGCCTCTTTGGGTAAGAGATCTTCATGTGAACTTGACAGGGAGGATCATCACAGTTCCTTTCTGAAAGCTTAGATGAATTATAGTATCTGACACTTCACCAAAGCTTTCTTTACATACTTAGAGATTTTTTTTT
>VYZT01057743.1:0-17927 GCA_013400735.1 Pomatostomus ruficeps | reverse complement strand
AAAAACAAAAAAAACAAACAAAGACACATGCATTTCTAAAACTAGGTTTCAGTCAAGTACTTTCTACTTTTTGGAAAGAAACTTTTTTTTTTCAGGTTTTTTTTTAATAGTTTTTCTTTTTTTTTTTTTTAAAATTTTTTTTTTTTTTTTTTTTTTTTTTTTTTTTTTTTTTCAAATCGGAACAACCCTTGGGCCANCAATCGGAACATACCATGGGCACCAGATCCTGTAACTGGGTGCTCAGGCAAAATCCCCAAATTGAGTTTAAATAGGCTTTCTACCCAAGAGTAGCGCAGGATCAGCCTCTAAGGTATGCAGGTTTCCTATCCATCCTACACTGTTCCCCTCACGCTAAAAAGCTAAGGAGGAGGGGAAAAAAACTCAGCAACTCCATCCACTGAATCGAGTAAAAGTAGTTCTCCAGGCTCAATGTTGTGTGTAACCAACTCACCTCTGCTTGCGAAAAGATGTGTTAACAGACACCCCGCCCTCCCACCACACCGAAACAAAATAAAAAAAAAAAAGAAAACACGCACAAAAACCACAGACGGAATTAAAAAAAAAAAGGAAAAAAAGAAGAAGAAGAAACAAAAAAAGGCAGCCAATCTCAACAAAAAGTTACTGGTGTGAGACTGATCGATGTTAATATGACAAGCAACAGAACGGTTATGAGGACCCATGTGTTTGGCCCATGAGCTGCATAGCTGTGCTGTAAGTTTGGTTCTTTAGTTTGTTTTTTTTTAAAGTTAAAACTTCTTTGTTATCTCCATTATGTTTAAAATTAACAACGAAGACGACGACAACGACAGCAACAACAACAAAAAAAAAAGGTTTTATTCACAAGATCTAGTCTCCTTTCCCTGTCCCCCACTCAAAAAGAAATACTCATTTTTACATGAGAAACTTAATTGTGCTGTATTTGTAACACCTCAGGCTGATAGAAAATAAACGTGTGGCAAACAAAACCGCACAATCAGTCACATGAAATCTACCAAATACTAAAATTATAACTGAATACTAACAAACAGCTTACCTGGAATAAAGGATGACAATTCACAAACAGTTATCTAGGAATTAAAGTATCTCTCTCTTTTTTTTGTTTTTTTTTTTTACTAAAATAATTAAAAAATCACAGTATTTTAAGAAATAAAACCCACACTGGGATTTTAAGCACAATTTGTTTTTCCTTTCTTTAAAACTTTTTTTTTTTCTTCCTCCATTCACCACCTTGCCCAGCAGTCTCTCTACATTTAACCACAACAACAACAGGTAGTACTGACAAATGCAGAGATCTCCCTTGGTTAATTCTGAGGTACTAGGAAACAGGTGACTGTTTCAAGCAAAGCAGTTTCTGGTTTTGTTTTTGTTTTCCTTTTTTTTTTTGTTTCATTTTGTTTTTTTCCTCTTTTTTTCTTTTTTTTTAAATCTCCTTTTCTAAAGCAGTTGCGTTCAGTCTGGAAAAGTGTTATGTATTAAAACTAGAAAAACGCACACAAACTTGTGCGTCGAAAAGTTGTCCCCCCACCACTTCTTCCATGCTCACGACGCTTCCACTCATAAAACAATCGAAGTCTCCACTGCAAAGCACGATGTGTAATGTAGGAAAAACACGGGGAGTTGCTTCATTAGTCCAAGATGAACGTAACTTCCCATCGTCAGATCCAGGAGGCAAAGGATGCAGTGATGTAGTGGAGCCACTTACTCCACCACTTAAATAACTTTAATATACACACACTCACACAGGTACCAGTGCTTTGAAAATAGATCATTCAGTCCTAAAAGCAGCTTTTAATTTCTTCCTTCTGCCCGCCCCGCCCGGCCCCACTCCATCACTGTTCAAGTACGTCGATTCAGAACCACACCGAGCGCTTTATTCACTTTTGGCCTCCGGGTTGTCTGGGAGAGGTTTCTCAGCAGCCACCATGCCGACCGCCGTTTCCCCGCCATGGGAGTAGTCCACCACCATGGTCTCGATGCCTTCCTTCTCTTCCGGCAGCGTGTTGGCGCTTTCCTCCACGTCCTCCTTGGGCTGGCCGTCCTCGCTGCCGCTCCTGTGCTGGCTCTCATTCAGAGCCCTGCAGAGCCGAGCAGCGGAGAAACAAAAATCGGTTGGGCACGGGGTACAGCAAAGCCAGCCCGTGCATGTAACATGAGGGACGGGGCATATCCCTTTCCAAAAAGGCCAGAATGAGCAGCTGTGCCACAGCTCAAAAAGAGAGGCAGCGGTGTGGTCAGTGGCACCCGTGACATTCTAGCTCTGAAACGGAATCCCTGCTTGTTCTGTGCTGGGATGGATTTGGGATCAGAGGGAAGAATTCAAATAGTGACACTTCAAGTTTACTCCCATCTCCCCAGTCCCCTGTAAATAAGACTTAGGAGGCATCAAACAAAGGCACACGAAAGGAGTACTCTTCTCAAGGAATTAATAATCCAATAAAACTTTTCACAGGTTACAGCATTTCAAGCACTTATATTCAGACTTAAACTCTCCTAAGGGTAAGAGAAGTTATTGTTTCTCATCCCATTGCAGTTAACTCACAATATTGTATTCTAATGCCTACCACGTCAGCAGCCTTGAATGACATCTACTCTTTGAAGAGCCTCTGGCTAGAAAAGAGATCTCTGCTACCAATGAGATCTTCACCAAAAGAAGGATATAGATTGTTGCAGAGAAGCCTATCTGTGATGTGTATCACCCCACAGTGTGCAAACTACCACAGAGAGGAAAAGTTTTTTTAAAAAATCAACAGTACAATCAGGGGAAGTTAATTCTGGCCAAGAGGCATTCACCCAGGGACAATCTCAAATTTTAGAATCACGGTTTAACCCTATGGTTTACAGCCAACCTGGGCAGCAGAGTTAAAAAGGATGCAGAGACAGATAATGATGACCGCATCCACAGACAGATCTGGTCTACACAGAAGTGTGTTTGGATTTATCACAGCTTTTTGGGAGGGCACAGGTGGGTTGGGGGGAATATACAGAGATCTAATGACACCTTTGGCAGTTTGGGAAAGGAACACAACCCAACTTACATGCCGTGTCTCAGCACATGCCGCTCCCACTCAGAGCCCTCTGTAAATGACCGGCCACAGAACTCGCATGGAAAGCGTTTCTCTGGAGCGCTGCTGTCAGGAAACATCATGGGATCTGGAAAACAGACAGCACAGCCCATGAACTCACAAATGCCAGGGCAAGAAGGGACCACGGTGATCCTACTCTGCCCTTCTCTGCTGCACCTCTCATTCCAGAGAGGCAAAAGGACTTTGCTGTCAAAATTTGAAAATGCAACTCCTCCTCCAAAGAAAAGTGACACTTCAAGTGACAAATCCCATCCTAGGTTTTAAAGCATCTCCGCAAGTAAGGGGAACAAGTTACGACTCCCTGTTCCTGTATTTCAACAAAAAAAGAGAATTTAAATTCCAAACTAAAACTGCCAAGTTTGGGACTGAAGTGGCCTGAAAGCAAAATCAAAACACCCACGCAGGTCCATCTATAATTTTGGAACTAGTAATACATATTTTAGGAAACACAGGGATTTGGTATATTCAGCATGTGATCCTAGTAATAAATCATGAAGTCTCCTGGATTAAGTCCTGCATTTAACTGCATAGGTGTTTCACCCCATCCTAATCTTTTATACAAAGTGCTTGGGGCCTCATTTGCAGAAGTGTCAAGCACCTTGTAATGTGAGTGAAGTCACTGTCAGCTCAGGGAGTGACATTCCTGAAAGCCAAGTACCATGTGAACACAGCCTGCTCTGACAAAAGATGAAACATTTTCTCACAAATTAAGAAGATCACTGCACAAGCCATTAAAAATAATTGCATGAACTATCTCACTTGATTCTTTTGCTGGAAATGAGACAGCACCATCTGCTCAGAGCATTAATTCCTTAGCAGGGATTATCTTAAGCAAGAAATCAACAGAATGTCTTTCTGACTCCTCCTGAACTACATAATAAAAGAAAAGGGATTTTGCTAAATTTTGGTTCTGATCTCTGCTCACTTGATTTCTTCACTCTCAGACTTACTTTGTTCAGGATCTGCCTGTGAACTCAAAATTGCTCACACATTCCCTATTACCCATACCTAAGTCCTACAAATGCATTTTTGTGACACATTTCTCACTAGTTAACCTCTACTTCAGTTTTATATGGAATGGTTCTTGGCATAATTTTTCGCCTCTTCCCGTGAAAGGAAAAAGAATCCACTTTGTATTTCTTTGCTGGGGACTTCTGACCTGGTTAAATATCACAAAGCTGCTGCGGCAGGGGGAAACACCAGAATGCAAGGAAATGCCATTAGCTCAGTTTACATCTGGATTTTCAACACCTGATGTGTGGCACAAATGGGTAAACACACTACAACACTCAGACTAGTCATGACGCAGGGATAAATATTTTAAACTGAGCGTAAGACAAGACTGGACATATGGAAAAAAAGTTTTTAAGATGAGGGTGTTGAGACACTGGCACAGGTTCCCCAGAGAAGCAGTGGTTGTCCTACCATTAGAAATGTCCAAAGCCAGGCTGGATGGGGCTTGGAGCAACCTGAAATAGTGGAAGGTGTCCCTGCCATAGCTGGGACTGGATGATCTTCAAAGGACCCTTCCAACCCAAGCCATGATTTATACTTGCAACTCCCATTAAGTTAATGAGTGTTACTCCAATAAATCCTCTTCAGACAACACTATCTTGTTCATCCAACTTCCCAGTTACTTTTGCCTCTAGGGATGTGAATTTGGGCTGCTTCCCTGAAGGAGAATCAGGAGCTGCTCTCCTCTGGGTCCTGTGGGGGAGAAGTAACAGACTGCACACATGCCTGACCTCTTTGTGGTTCTGCTGTGTCACACATACAAGCACTCACGGACATTTAATTTTTGCCTCTTATGGAAAAACACCTCTCCATCTGCTACAACCAAGGCAAAAAGATCAGTAACAGCCTCTCAGAGACACAGTTCCTACCTGGGAGAGCTGTTCTTGGCATGGTGCATGGCAGACCCTTCATTTTTCCCCGCACATCTCCTTCTGCACCATATCCTCTACCACAAGCAGATTACTCCCTGCCTTTCCCCTCCAAGAGTGCAGTTCAGCTCTGCTGCCCAGCTCTGCCTGTCCACATGGACAATAGCATTTCTTTGGTCCAAGAGCCCCCATTTGGAAAAGCCACAAGCTCTTATTTGCACCTTCAGTATTGCGCACAGCAGCTCAAGTCAAAGTGGTGGATCTAGGAAAGAAATCCTGATTCTCCCCAAGTCACAGACCTCAGTGGGCTCAGAGAGATGACTGGGGCACCCAGAGGCCCTCTCTCAGCAAATCCCACTTCCTGCTAACACCACACAGGCTGGAATTGTCAGATGCACTCCAGCAGCAGCCAGGATCACACAGTTTGATGTGGTTTGGAAGCTGTGAAAACATCAGCCACCATGGCAGGCTCTGTCTGAAACCACAGGCCTGGTCCTCTGCTAGCAGGGCAAACCATTTCTGCATCAGAAGTATCTTCTGAAAATGCCTAGGGAGATGCCAATGTGCAACTTAGCACTCAACCATGCTTTGAGTTCCTGTCTCACTGGGGCATTTGTCAAACATCTTGCAACTCAGAGTGGTAATTCATACAACTTCTCTACAAAAATTCAATCAGCACAACTGGATCTTTTCTAATATCCTTGTTGTAGTAAGCGTTTTCCTGCATTTTCTACCTATTTTAGTCTAATCTATTCCAAATTGTTAAGAGATTAAAAAGGAGAAAAAAAATAACAATGGTGAAACATCAACCCTACAGGCTGCAAAACAAACTTGAAAATATGCCTGTTTTTTTTTTTTTTTAGGCTGATCATCCAAACAAGCATGCAGAAATAATTTTCAGCCAGTCGCAGATTAAAGAAAACAGAGACACAGGTGAAAAGAAAAAAGGCACAGAATCATTAAGATGCTCAACTCTGAAACATGAGGGTAGCACATCTATGAACCCTTGCAGATGTAAAACCCCAGCATAGAAGGTGATGTTTTTATACTTCTATGGTGTAATGTAAGGCCAGTTTAAACAATGAACTTCACCTTGGGCTGCCACCCGTGCCTGTGGCACGTTTGCAGGGATTTGTAAGGCTTGGCAGGGAGCACTTTCTTCTCCTCAGTCCAGGTACCACAGCCTCCAAGGTCACCTCAGCACCTGTGCCTGTGTTTAAAGCTAAGGCAATCCTCACAAGGTCAGCCTGGCTCCTCACCCCCTGCTAGCTGTGGGTCTGCATAGAACATCCATCAGCCCACTGCATCTGCAGCCAAACCATGACGCAATTATTGCTCTAGCTCTGAGGGTCGAGGCTGTCCCCTGAGCAGACACACCTCAGCAGGTTTCCCAAACAACTGCTACTGCTGAACTCTGAAATGCACAGGGAGCTGACATCTCTTCAGGTCCTCCTCTTGATTATTCTGCTGCTCTGCCCAAGACCTTGTGCAGGGTATTTTTCATTAAAGCATAAACAGTTTCCTATCCAACTGGCTTCCATTGTCATTTAAAAGCCATCATTATCCACTCTTGAAGTGCTGCTGCTAAGCATAAACTGTATTTATGCTTCAGGGACCCTAAATAAAACCCAAGATGCTGGGGCTTTGCTATTAAAAGGTATGAAGCATGATCTGAACCCCCCTAGTTCTGTAGACTACCTATGAATCTGAAAACGGAAATTTTTCAATGTCTGAAAACACGTACAGAGACAGCTTTTCTTTTGTGAAAAGCTCCTGAGTGAGTTTGAAAGCTAAAAAATCAAGAGGAAAAAGGTTAACATGATGCAAGTACACAGAACTTGGCTAACTGCAGTTGTGAGCATCAAGAATTGGGTGACCTGTTGTTCAAACCATGAAGGGACCAAAGATATTAAAGAGTTGTTGCATTTGAATGCTGAATTGTTGCACCAGACAAAACACAGTTACACCAGATATTAGAATAACTCGGCTTTCCTGGGAGAAGGCTGTTGGAAAAGAAACCCTTCATTTAATTAACAGGGAACTTACTTTTCCCCTGTTGATCTGACTTCAACCAAACCAAAAGCACATGCCCTAGCCTTGTTTCAGTCAGTGGGATTATTCTCAGATACAAACTTAGGCACACATTTAAATATAAAATGGTGCAGACAGGTGGGGCACAGATGTACCCTGGCTCTGGAGCTGCCCGCTGCAGCAACTGCGAACAGGACTGACTGTCTGACAAAGAATGTTGGGCAGAGGGCGGACAACAGTCCATGAAGCCTTCATCCCTCACTTGGACAATTCCAAGTGAAAGCTGGAAACCAGTTACCAAAACAGAAAATCTGACAGACCACTAAAACACACTCACCTAAGTTTTCCAAGCCCTTGTAGATGTTATCTGAAACAGGCAGATTAGTCACAGATGCTACCTGTGCTGTCTCATAGTATGTATTCTCTGAACAGAAATAACTTGCAAGGAGGATTAGAAACACAAGATTCCCACAGAGCTGTGTCTTCAGGAAAGCCACATTCTGTCCCTGCTGCCATGTCTGCTGCAGAGCATGTGCTGTCCAGTTACCACCTCACCTCGCATGGCTGGACTGCTGAGGGATGTTGCAGTGCCTAAAAACACGCAAAAAAACCCCCCAACACATCAAAGAGCTGCACTGACCTCTCTCTTCAGCCTTGGGGCTTAACTCTTCTTCTTTTTCTTCTTCATCACTGCTAGAGCTCTCTGTTTTCCCTTTCATCTGTTCCAACTGGTCCAAGTTAACCCGTCCAACCAGCTCAAAATTACGACTCACCTTTGAAGGAAACACCTCTGGTTAGCACTCAGCACCAACACCAACCAACCAGAAAAACAGCCACATATAAAAAACAAAATCGAGTTAACCCCAAAGCCTGCTCAGCTCGAGGTGACATGCAGTCCCCACCATCAAATTAACACTAATTTATTTCCAGTGACAGTGATCCTTCTATTGCTGTTTGTTCTGCATTTCTCATTTCTGTTTTTTTGGTAATTAACAGGATTCAGTAAACCCCCTTGATTTCTTCACGCAAGAAATGTAAAACATCAAGCCGTATCCTCATTTTTATGGCATTACTCAACTGCTGTGATCAAACACTGCTACCACACATCCACACTGAAGGAAAACTCTCTGTGGCTGGTTCATTCAGCTTTATTCATGAAAGGATGGTTCTTTTTTTTTTCCCTAAGCACATGGCTGCTGCGTGCCACATACACTCTCACTCATTAATAACAGATTAATTTTCATTATGCAGGGCTGCAAAGTGCTTTGCAAACTGATACACAGACTATAATGGGAACACTTCACCCAGCAGACAAATTCAGCTAACCCTGGGGTGAAATGCACCAGCTACTTAACAGCTCACAGGAGCAGTATGAAAGGAGCAGCTCAGGGCACAGGAGTCAGAACTCCACCACATCCAACAGAAACAGCGGAGCAGCAGCCGCTCAGATTTACAGTGGGGGCGGAGAGCGTGGAGCATGACCAGGACACTGAGGCTAACACTTGCTGGATGACAAGCACCCTCTGAGCTCATTGATCACTGCTGGAAAAGGTTTCGGATCCATCTTTCACGCAGAGAGACAGCCCTCAGCGGCAGCACAGGCACTGAGCCACAGCGGCACAAAGTTCGGAGACGGAGCAGGGAGTGCAGCACCACATGTCCTGTGAGATGCTAGATGAAATAGCAACACGCACTGACTGATTTTTATCCCTCTGTGGGAAGGGAAATGTGAATGATCCTGAGGAGGATGTGAAGCAGACTGCAGTATGCATCCAAATAGCAAAGTATCCTGAATATTGAGGTGTGCAGACTCCTAGTACTGTGTACAGATAGTGGTGATGAGGTTCTCTGATTGAACACATCAGCCACTGAGGTTTAAACAAACAAGACCACATGCAAGGCACTTGATTCAACTCAGCTCATATAAAGGAACTCTTTTTAAGGTGCAGCATACAACCTGGGTAGCATCTGAGCCCAGAACTTAAGACACAAATCAAAGAGGTAAAACTTACCAATAAAAAAGGGGAAATGATACCCCGAGCTACCAGCACCACCACTGCAGGTGGTGGATTGGAAGGGAGACCTAAGTTAAGGGAATAATCTTCCCAGCATGATGCAATGTGTCAAAAAATCCCTAGCAATAGCTCCTCCTGGATATACACCTTGCTGTGAGGACTAGGAGGTGTGGAACTCCATCTGCACCATTTGAATGGCAGCAGATTCTCCAAAAGTAATAAAGAAGGCATAGGAGCATTAGCAGGTCAACATAAATTAACCTGCCAATATAATTGACTTTATAAGATGGCCAAGTATTTTTTAAGCATGAAGAGGGTTTTTTTTTCTGTGACTTCTGCTGCTAACACCTTCCATATAAATATATTTGGCTTCAAGGAAAAGCAATTCAGTCAGTGAAGTGTTTCAGTGAGGACCTTGGGCAGCTCAGCTCCAACAGGTGAAGGCATATAGCTGCCTCCCCTGGAAATCTGCCAAGGAAGCACTCTAGGAAATATTTCAGAACACATCGAAGTTCTAGAACTGAAATGTTTCTCAGCTACAGAAATTCAAAGCTAACAGTCTGTTAGCCTTTAAGGACTTCTCAAAGACTGGACCTAGTATCCACTCAGGTGATCCACAAAAACTCCAAGGCAGTCTTAACTTGGGACCTGGTTAGACTTGCTGCTTATCTTTCCCTTGTTAAATGTAAATGTAAATGGAGATGTATAGCCCGCTTTGTTATTAAAATATGCATGGCATACCAGGCTGCTGAAGTTACCAGGGCAATCCCGGGTTTGGAATCTCCTGCCTTTTACAGGGGCTCAATCACACTGTCTTGGTATTGTTCCCCTACCCTTTCCCCACCTCCGCCTTTTAAATAAACCCGGCATACACAGGACCCTTTTCCAGATAATCACACTCCGCATGCAGCAGTTTGCCAATTCTGATCAATCTGAACAGCTTCAGAAACGCTTATTTTTCAGTTTCTGATGGGAAAAAAAATTAAAAAAAGAGAAAACTCAGGAAGTGCAACATGGGATTAGTTTCCAGATTTGGGGATGGAGAGGGAAAAAACAATCCAATGTCAAGCTGGCTGCTCAGACATGCAAGTAAATACAGTATTTGCAAAGAGCAGACTACCATAGATTAAAATTATTTGGGTGTTACCTTGTGCTCATCTCGAAGGTGAGCGTCCAGCTCCTCTGTGTGTTTGGTCTCATAGTAGCAGAGTTGGCATTTGTAAGGTTTCAGCTCATTGTGCTTCTCTATGTGCTGCTGCAAGCTCTCGTCACTGGAGCAGGTGAAGGTACACTTGTCGCAGCGGAAAACAACTCCCTGCAGGTACTTGGACAGTTTGGAACGGCAGACCTCGATGGGAACGACCCTCTCCTCTGTGGGGACAGGATAACATTCGCTCAGTGACACCAGGAAACAGTTCTGCCTGCAGGGACAGGGTTAATCCTCAAAAGCTACAAATGCAGGTGTCCTCGGTGACTGGTGGTCTGGTAAAGAGGTTAAGGAATGGAAGGTTTTGGGTGAAGTGAGACTCCTTCTGTGAATCAGAGGAGCAGAGCCTAGGAATATAAAACCAGCCACAAATCAGCCAAGGCCAAAAGTGCGTTTTTGTTCAGGACTTGACAGCAGCCAGAAACCACTTCTAGAAAAGTAATAAACTGAAGGGTGCTTCCCAATGCATCACACGGAGCTGCTGTCCTCACCATTACACCCAAACCCACCCTCTGGGAATGCAGGAGGTGAGCAAGGCAGCATCCTTCCCTGGAAAAAAGGCTGCACAGTTCAGCCAGCAGCAGAAACTCCCTGATGTACCCAGACCTTTCAGAAAGCTCAAACCCTGCACATGCACAACATACTGAAAAAGCTCTCACTGAGTTTTTAAACTCTGAGTTTTTAAACAAAGCACTGATGTTTAACAGAGAAGCAATTAATTTCGGTCATCTGACACAGCCAGAACCCGATGTGCCTCAACACCCATACACTGCGGTTCCCTCCACGCTGTGCACACCAGAGAAACCCCAAATATGACTGCTCAGCTGACCAGCAGATCCTCATTAAGGCTTTTTTCACCCAGACTGGCATTTTGAGCTAGAACATTCAAAACTCAGCACTGTTCTTCCTTATGGACTGCACATTAAAGGAGGGGTTTGATCCTCCTCATCCAGGCTCATCCCTGAGGACAGGCAAAAAAAAAAGAGGCCAGAATCTCTCATGGCAGACGTGAAGGCTGGAGGAATGTGAGACGTGGCAACGCACGCATGGATCGGAGCCAATGGGCCCTTTCTTTTAGAGAGGAGGGTAATATTACATCCAAAGACAACTACAGAAACACACACTCCCTTTACAGTGAGGCTTTTTTCTACAGCTCAACAAAATACTCCATCCTGCCCAGCCTCTCCCTAAACACAACACTTATCCTATCTCATACCTTCCTCTTTTTGAAGTCTTCCCCAAAGCTACGCCTTAACAAAAAAAAACCCCAAAAAACAAACACCCAAAGACCTGTGATTCTTTTCTACATCAACAACAGCTTCTCTAACTACAAAGAAACCGAGTAGTGGCCATTCAGGGTGGAAACAGGGGAGGGAAGAATAGGGTTCAAGACACAGCAGAATTTAAAGTCGTGGTGCTGAGATCACTAGAGAAACTTTTTACAAGGTTGTTGCAGCTGTGTGCTTTTGGACTCACAGAAGTAAGTGACACAGCCAGTTTCAGAAGTCAAAAAGCCAACTGAGGTTTTCAAAAGCAGAAATGCTAATTAAAATACTTTAAAATTCACTTTTTCTCTAATGCCTGGCATGGATTAAAAAAGCTAAAACGTGGGATGGTATAAAAATTTAAATCTACTGATCTGAAGCAATGCATCATTCTCCTATTCACATTAACAAAACCTACTACCTCACAATCACTCCGCAAGAGTCCCCAAATCAAAGGCAACACAGTAAGAGGAGTGCAAAATAGACATAAACATCAACTCTAGACTGAAAGATTTCAATTTCAGGGAATGATTTACAACTTTTACACGGTGTATTCATGTCAGGGAGCTTCCTCCAAGCAATGATTTTGGAACTTGCAGGGCTACCTGAAGCTGGAACTTTACATTTCTTAAGGGAATGCTCTGGCCTCCAGCTTGCCCCTGCAAAGCCCTGTTTCTTTAATCACTCGTTTAGAATGCACTTATCATGTCTGGGCAGCCAGCAAAATTACAGCAAACCACAAAGCCCCATACACAAATTGAAGAGGAAGCTTCTTTACCCTTTCTTTACTTCTTCAAAGTTCATCAGTGTCTAATCAAAGGTTACTGCAGACACCCCAGAACCCTGGCTTGCTGAACAATTTTGCAAGAGGTGTAACTTAAAAATAACAACAAAATAAACACTTAGCAAAAGGATCACCTTGGTTTAAGAAATCCAATCCTTCCATTAGACTGGAATACTCAGGCTTATTGTATCAGGGAATTATTTGAAAGGACATTAATGACTAAGTATTTGCATTGCTATAACTCAAAGCAGACACACGTTTTTTTGCTCAAGGCATAAGAGAGCTCAGGACTCTATTATTCCTTAGTTGTAAGGTGAAATCTTTATCCATCAACCCACCAAAGCATATATAACTCATTTTCTTCCCTCAAAGGTAAACCAACAAAAAGCAGTCCTACTATCTAGACACAGACCAATCCTTTGGTCATCTTGGGTTTTGAAAAGGTACATTTCTGCCTGGAAATCCAAACTACAGTCATAGCACATGCAAAATTTGCATTCCAGTAGTCAAAAGCAAGCACTGTGCAACGGATCTGCCCATTTCAGTGAAGCTGTTTGTACAGCGGAAAATGTCAGAAACAAGCATGTACAAGGAATCGGGATATGCAGCTAGGAAGCCTTTGGGGAGGTAGGTAAATTTGAAAATTTAACTTGAAGGTTTCTATTCAAAACATATATGGGTGTTATTTTCCTCTATGGAAGAAGAAAATCACTTAAGGAAGGAAAAGGAAGAAAAATGCTCAAGGATTTAAAAGAAGAGCCAACAGTGAACTTGGTAAGTTGTATTCAGTCCTGACAAAACACCACTACACTTCAAAATGCATGAGGGGAATGCCACTGGAAGGGGTTAACACCAGGAGAAAAGGTGGTCAGGCCTTGGCAGGGGCTGCCCAGGGAGGCTTGGAGTCCCCACCCCTGGAGGTGTCCAGGGAACAACTGGATGTGGTGCTCGGTGCTCTGAGCTGGGTGACAAGGTGGGGATTGGGCACAGGTTGGACTCGATGGTCTGAGAGCTCTTTTCCAGCCTCGTTCTGTGATTCTGGGACATGTTAATTGTATAGTCCAGCATAAATTGAAGGCCAACACTGCTGCTGGTCATGGATCAGGACTTCACTGTCTCCTCTTGCCTGTCACGTAAGGAAGAACCAGAGAGCCAAACTCCTCCTCAGTGAGTTGCAGCAGCCTCTGGCTGTCTTAGCCCATGGGACAGAACACCTGTAATGAGTCTGTGCTCCCCCTGTACCCACAGAAGGGAGGCTGAACAGCCCTCACACTCCTCGGGAGTAGGTGATACACGAGAGAAGCTCTTGGAATATCTCTTTCTTCACAGAAAGCAAATTCCTTGCCTAATTTTTTTTTTTTTTCTCACTAGGCATTCAGACTTCTAGCTGATATTGCTTTAACCCTGTGAAATTCAGCCCTCTGCAGCCACTCATAAGGAGGCAAAAATATTCTCCATTTCAAGCACATGCTGCTTCACCAAGGATTAGGGGTGTAGCAACTTGGAAGTAATGTAAGAGCCACGCATCTGTAAACATGCCTTTTGCACAAAAGGAACATTAATTATGGATGGATCAAACCCTTCACTCTTGATTTTATGTACTGCACCACTCCATCCACCTCAAAACTTATTTTCCTGGGCCACAGCTCAGGGTTATGCCCTTGCTTTGCCAATGCAAAGGCTATAAAACAGGAAGGCCATCTCAGACTACAGTGACTATCCCTCAGTCTCTCTCTCAGTGCACATTAAATCTTGTCAAAACCGTCTGCTTCAGCTGCCATGCAATTAAACATAACGGCAGAGGGTTGTTGTTTAGCTGGATACATGCACCGGAAATAACTCTAAATATGAACCCTGCTTCCTTTATTACCTGGATACGTGATGTCAAAGAAAACCCTTTGGTGGCCTCTGAGACACTTTATCAGCTATAATCCCATTTACCTTAAAACTTTTACTCTGTTTTTTCTCTCCCACCACTCTGGTGTGCGTAGAACATTACGTCCTTTGCTACAAGGTTTGTTTCAGCAGCAAAAACTCTTTGAAGCTGGTTTGTGCAGCTGAAGCAACAGCTCTACAGAGGAACAGATCCACAATTTTTACTCACCCAGGAGGTGAAAACCTCCTTGCAACTGGTCAGAAACAGCTGTGCACAAGCAGCAGAGCCGTCTGGGCTCACGAAGTGCTCTTCCACTTCTGCAACTGGACATTCCCACAAATCTATGCATGATGGAAAATACCCTAAATCCACCCAGTCCTCCCTCAAGTTGTCTCTTTTTTAAAGGTGTGGCATTGTCTACTGGATCCCTGGCACAGCCACAAAATGGGGCAAATCACGCAAAATCTGACACAGCAACACCTTCGAAGACAGGAAGTAAAAGCCAAAGCCTCTGCCAAACCCTTGCAAACAAATATGGCAGCTTTGCAATGTGCTTTCTGACTAATTTCCAGGTCATATTCCCCAGATGTTCCCTTGGAACAGCCCGGCTAGCAGAAAGAAATCTGAGTTCTGCCAAGCTCACTGCACAGGTACAAGGAGGACTTCAAGCTACCAGCACTGAGAAGTGGTATGTTACACGGAATTACGATAGCACTTGTCACACCAGGATCTCCTCCAGGAAAAAGATGGCATGCAAAACTTGTGTTTGCTCACCACCAGTACCCCACTGTGAAACTCTGCCCAACCTGCATGCAGGCAGAGTGCCATCCCAACACATGGGTTTGGGTTTCGGCAGCCAACAGACCAACTACAAGCATCAAGTGTGATAGCTATGGGCAGGAATCCCAGTCCAGAGAGCCCAAACTGCTGTCTCTCCTGAGCTAGCAAGCCCACAGTTAATAGAATGTAGAAATCCCTAAGCCCACTTTTGGTAGGCTTAAAAAAAAAAAAAAAATTAAAAATTGAGAGGTGCAGACAGAAAAGGAGTCTTACAGTCAAACAAAAAATGAGATATTTCATTTCTCAGAACACTGAGGAGAAAATACTCAAGGAATTAATCAAGGGGTATTTTGAGGCCTCTATGGTTAGCTGATAAACCTTTTAGTTGATTTTATGATAGCAAGGCCATCATGTTAACCAGGACATAAGCAAGGCACAACTCTGGCCTAGATCAAAGCTTCAAATTAGGGCAACTCTTGCTAAACAGGTGTTTGATGGCTGTTCACCTCTCTTGAGGAAAAGCTTAAAAGCTATTCCAAATCTGCCCTGTTTTGGCACTGGCAAACTTTGAATTTCACGGGAAATAAATAAGATTGCATCATATAGAAATGAAACAAAAAGATAATCAAGGGGTAGTGACTTATTCAACATACTTGTCCTCATGTATGAGGGAGGCAAAATTTAATGAAACCAGTCTGAAAAAATTTAACAAAAGCAGACCAGGGCACTGTCCAGCGCTCCCCTCAGCACACACAGACAGGGACACTGATGCTGTTACCTCTGTGCAGAACTATGTGGTCAATCATGTTGCGTTTGTATTTGGTGTGGTAGAGACAGAGAGGGCAGCGAAGGTCTTTGGGTCCTTCCTCGGGGACTGCCGAATGCCCAGCCTCCACGTGCATAGTAAAAGCAGATCTGTGAGAGTGGAGGGGAGAGAACAGCAGCAAGTCAGGAGGTGTTGCAGCTCTGTAAGGGATGTGTGGTATAAAAAGGTGCAGATGCCACTCAGCCCTGTCTGCAAGGCCCCGCAGAGGGGCTGCTCACATGAGCCACACATGAGAGGAGGAATCTGCAAGGCTCGCGCCCTCCAAGCAACAAACACACGTTGTGACAAGATATTCTGCTCCACAGTCACATTGCTACAGTTAAGATAGCAAAAGAATTCCCATGCTTCGTGCTCATTATCTGTCTTCAGGCTGAAACGTTCAGGGTGCTTTCTCTGGCAAAGGTTAAATTTTTAGCAAGTTGAACAAAACCCGTCAACCGTTCTGGACTTGCAGAGGGGAGGACAAACTTATCTCGGGCAGAAAACATCTTTAACCATCTTCATGTAACCAGCTAAGCTGTTTAGATTGCAGGTACAAAAGAGATTTTTGTTCATAGTGAGTTTGGCACTGAGTGGTTTAGCTTTCAAAGCATCAGCTACAATGATCTGAAAACCCAAGACTTAGAATGCTGTACTTATTAGTGTGGAAGAATGAATGAATACTCCACAGTGCTTCTGAACCAAAAAATTTCATGCTGGCATTACACTGGCTGCATACTCAGAAGTTGCAAGAGATATGCATAACAGAAGAAATTAGCTGTACATCCATCCAACCACCAGATCAACCACTGAAATCAGAGCTGTCTCTAAGCTTGGGGCACTTGGTGATTTTTTTCCTAAAGAAGTGATAAACCTTGCAAATGCTTAGGGGCTTGACACATTGAAGTAGAGTAAAAAGTGGCTTTGGACCCGATTTAGCAATCACTGAATTCTGATACTTTTATCGACTTTGGTCACTGCTCTCATACATTTAAGTTTCTACAGTGGCTTGAAGAGGGGATTGGTATGGAGATTTTTGTATTTTGCCTCTCTATCCTCTTTTTAAAGACAGAAAATACACTGCTACAAATGTGTTTAAATGCTGCCTGATTCATTTTATAACATCAAGGTGAAAGAAAATGGCACTTGCAAGACACAGTCATGTTGGACCTGAAAATTTCTGGTAATATTTAAGACAGAGAGCAATCAGGACACTAAGTAGAAGCAGCAAATTTTAACATAGAGAGAGCAAGGATGAAGGAACAGAGGGTAGAGACATGTAACTAGGGGCTGCTCTTGTGTGGATTCTGTCAGGTTTGTGCTCAACATTTTCATCAACAGAACTCCTTCCCTTGATCCAGTCCTACTGTTTACTGTCACCCTAACAAGTTTAAGACCTCAAATGTCAGCTGAGGGCATTATGCTCAAGGGCCCAGCACACCAGGAGAAAATTATGAACTGCACAGGTGCCTTTTTCTCTTTTCTTACAGAAAAGCAGCTAAAAAGCACACATGCAAACAAACAGACAAGGCAACGAGTCTTTAAATAAATTGATTTCCTGAAATGTCTCTGTGTGCTATAAGATAGAGAAGATTATCCTTCTATCATTTAAATTAGAAAGATTGTGGGGAAAATAAAATTACATGAGGAGGGTTTCTTCAGTAGGGTGACATAAATTCCCCTGTCACCCCAGGACACTTGATTGTCCCATGTTTCCTGCTAGTTGCAACCAGGAAATTACATTATTTCTGCAGAGAAAATCTTCACACTTAAGGACAAAGGGATCATGAAAGATTTTGATTCTCAGAGAATCTCAGAGATGTAAGGAGGGGTGCAGCAGAACTACCACCGTGGACTTCCAGAGGGCAGACTTTGGCTTGGTTAGGGGACTGGCAGAGCATCCTGAAGGGGTGCCTGGGAGGGCATCCTGAAGGACAAAGGAGTTCAGGAACACTGGATGTTCTCCAAGAAGGAAATTCTAAAGATACAGCAGAAGATTGACTCCACGTGCCAAACGATGAGACTGGCCTGGCTGAACAGAGAGCTGTGTCTGGAACTCAGAGGAAAAAAGGAGAATTTATGACCTTTGGAAGAAGGATCATGCCAAGAGGACAACAGGGATGCTGTGAACCTGTCGGCCTCACGGTGCACCAGAGGAGCTTTAGACTGGATGTAAGGAAAAATTTCTTCCCAGAAAG
>VYZT01057742.1:0-16017 GCA_013400735.1 Pomatostomus ruficeps | reverse complement strand
CCCTCTGTCACTTCCTTCTGCAAGTGTTTGTAATTATGTCAATATGTAGAGAATAAAGACTGTAGATGTCTTTGCATTCACAGCAGAATCAGTGATTTTGGTCATTGCAATTCAATTTTACAGTTAAACAAGTTTGAGGCATTTTCAAGTGAAATATTTAGTTTCACTGTAACCCTTGGGTAGCAGTAGAGCTTTACTTATCCCATCCCCAATATTTCCCCACTGTTCCTTTCTCCATTATCAAGGAGAGGATAAGTCCAATTCAATTTCCATACTGGGAGAGGATCAGGGCAAAGGCAGGACAAGTACTTTTTCTGTCCTGGCATAGCAAAAATGTTTTTGCCTTTGTGAGTCCTGTTTCTACATGGGTACAGTACTCAGACATTCTCACTGATGGTCCCATTATCACTTGGGCAAGTGGTATTTAGAGGCAAGTTGCCCCAAAGAAAAACATCTGTAGTCGCAAAAGCATCTGGTTGTCTCTGAGTCCTTATCGAGGAGCTTACACAAGGACTGAAGTGCTGCCTTTGAACAAGGCAAGTGAAGGCCAGAAACTCTAGAGAGTGGCTTGATATTGAGCAAACTTAAAGATCATACAACCTTGTTAATAACTTCATTAATAAGGGGTTAACAATCAGTTCTAAAGAAAAATAATATTTTATTTGGATAAGAGAGTATTGCAGTGCCTTGTTTCCTCTGGGAGACAGAATAGCCAATATTAATACAATACGTTCCTGTTGTAAATGAAATTGAACTTAATGAACAGCTTGGTAGAAGTTGAACAAGAGGACAATCCCCAAGCAGTGTAAAGTGTAGGGCCACCAGAACAAGCTGGGACAGCTGCAGTACTGTATAGCGCTTTCCAGTACTGAAATATATGAGCTTTTGTGCTAAGGAATAATTAAGAGTTATGTACAAATACAAAAAGCTAAAGGAGCTGGTTTCCATCATGCAAGATAAATCTCCAAGTGGGAATAATACTGAGGACATTACAACTTGAAAGAGATCATAACATCTAACACTTTACAGAGCTAAAATTCCATAGATAACAATGACAAACTCTGTCCTACCTGTCTGACTCTTGCAGCACTGGATAAGTGGAATGTAGATACCAGCTGTATTTGGGCTGGACAGAGAAGAAACAAGACATCTACACAAGGTGTACTGGTCTGAAGTCTCAAACAATGCCAGGCTGTTTCCTGCAAGGCAAGGAGCAGTACTTCAAACAGGGAGCCACCTTTGGGGCAGTGCTGGACCCAGACACATCCCACAGCAGCCAAGGGCAGATTCTACACGCAGATCCCACTTTCCATTTTACCGTTGTAAAGGAGACTTGGCTCTATCACACTACAGGAATGTTTGTGGGTGCCTCAAGATTCCTGAGTAGGTCTACACCTCTTTATTTATGGGGAGTGCTTCAAGGAGCTGTGAAACTGCTGGGGAGGGGAGCTGGAGTTGTTGAAAAGGAGATGGTGAGAAGACAGCAGGAAGGGAGGCTTTTGCACTGAACCACAGCAGCCACTGTGCGTGCAGCAACAGCATTCAGGACTGGGAGGTTCTCCTCCTCCCAAACACACTGAAGTATACACCCAAGGAATCCTCCCATGTTACAACCAAATATGGAATTAGTTTGCTAGACAACAGTTAAATTTATTTAAGGAAAAGATGACACCCTGTATTGACTCTTGTGTCACTGTAAGTGATGCTCCTCAGAGACAGCATCTCTATGTGTGAAGCTGTGAAAACTTCATCAGTGCCAGAGATATCTGGGCATCAAAGAAGGGAAATGACTCCTCTCCTTTTCCCTTCTCACAATATGCTCCCAAGAAACAGGTGGGATTCTTTCTTTCCAGACAAATCCTTACCTGCCACACCTTGAAAGGAAGCAAGAGAACTTTGTTTGTTCTAAAGCACATGTTTCTTTAAACAAACAAACCAACAAACAACCCCAAAAACTTAATTCAAAAGTCACTGCAACTGTGGCACAATGAAAGCAAGGAGAAGTATTTCCAGCTCCATCTGTACCTTTTTAAACCAGCTGACAGACCAGCAAATAGCACAACTTTGGGGACCAAAGTATTCCAGTGCCAAAAATCCCAGTTCCCTTTGGACAATATTTCAATCAGCCTCCAAAATGAACAAGCTGGCCTGACTGTGGAAGAATCGTGATGCACTTGAAGCATCAGGGAAACTGTTGGGGCTCCTCTCTCACCTGTAAGGAATTATGGCCTGAGGATTTGTTCCTAAATGCTCAGCTGATGAAAGGTAACATTGCAGGTTCTTTGAGAGACACCACCTGGGGCCAGAATTCCAACTGCCCAGGTGGGAAAGGGAGAGAATGACCCATACTGCAATGTGCTGACCTGGCCTTGTCAGCACCCATCCTGGAAAGCATGGCTGAGACTTTTTGGATTCAGAGTGGAATATTAAAGGGATGAGTAAGGAAAACCAATTTCTCCTCACTTTTGGTTTGCTGCCTTAGCTGGAGGACAGGAGTCATTTTGCATCAACACACTATTTCTGGAGTCAGGCTGTTTGTGGTCTGAAATGTGCTGATGCACAGATAACTGATCTTGGGAAAAACATGGGCCCATAAGTGGCATAAAGGAACTTCTCTAGGGGAAGGTTTAAAATAGATGCAGCTGATGAGCTGCCCTAGAGCTGCTGCCCCATGTGGGCTATGGAGCTCTCTGACCTTAAACAGCTTGGCCATGGCAGACTGTGTCTCCTGGGCACAAAAGCACTTTAAGAGGCGCTAAGACATGGAGCGAGTAATTCAGTTTTCCAGTTCTGCAAGTCCTCATTGTCTGTGCCCTCAGCCCACAGCAACACTGCCTTGAGCAGAAAGGGCTTTCTTCCCCAATGGCAGAGAAGAAGGGGACCAGAGTGGGAGAAAGAAAGAGAGGAGCAAAGGAGGGAGAGGCAGATGGAGCAGGAGAGGGAGAGGGAGGGCAGAGGACAAGAGGGTTTGGGTAGATACTGAGAGAAAGAAATGGAGGGAGTGAAATGCAGAAAATAACAGAGAAAAGAGAGGAAGGGAGGAAGAGACTGAGAAAGGTTAGGAAGAAAGCATGATTGAGAAAGAAACATTGAGATGGGGAGCAAGAAAATTCATGAAGATAATGAGAGAAAGAGACAGAACCTAGATGTGGAAGGAAGGAAAGAAGAAAAGGAGAAAGAAAGAGAGCAAACAATTTAACATCATTTGACTGTTGGTGCTTGACCCTGGACTTAACTCTGCTGCTTTTGTTCATCTGAGGGAGTGTTTGTGAGTTACATCAGCCCTCTCCAATACCTGGGTCACAGTGAGAGCAGCAGCTGTTCCCAGGTGCAGAACAGGGACTGCCTTGGCCAGAGGTGTGATAAGAACAGAAGGATGCAGGAAACTCACAGGGAGGGACTGTAGCATCTGTACCTACTCTCTGGAAGATAATTTCTGCTAGATAATCTCACTTAGGCTCCCTTTCCCATGGAAGTCTGGGCCAGATGATCTAAGAAGGTTGCTGCAGAAGTGATGAAATGTGTCTCTAACTTCCCTTTATAGCATCAAAAGAGTCAGGCTTCAAAATGAAGCTGACATATTTCCATGCCAAAGTGTTTGAGTTTCTATTATATGGGAGTCATACCTCATCATCCTTTTTTTTTCTTCTCTCAGTACAAGCTCGTCTTTTTTTCTTTCTAATACTGAACTTTGAACACTGATTTCTGTCATTTCTGCTTCACTTCCCAATATCTCAGGCATTTCCAGACACTAATCTTCCCATTGGCTTCTCAGTCTTTCCACCCTACTCATCTTCTATGTAACTGAAGCTCCAGTGTGGTGAAAAAAGTATCCTCTAGATGACCTTCATATTATTTAGATCCCTGCTCAGATGTCATCCTCTCATGTTTGCTGTATTGGGAGAAGGAGAATGATTAGCTAACTGATGCACTTTCAAGAGCTGTTTATCCTGACATTCCAGGTCACAGTTTTTACTTTCCTCTGCTCAGTGAAATGACACCTTCCCCTTAACTGCAGATAATCTGTCACTGCAGCTTTTCAGGAAGCCACTCGGAGTCCACACTGTGAAAGGATGGCATCACCTTTACAAAAATGTAACTTACAACAGTCCATACCAGGCACAGAACCACTGTGATTGCCATGAGCAGAAGCAAGATCACAAGCATAGGAACCACTAAGAGCAGAGGGACAGGACTTGAAGAGAGAAAAGCCACCAATTCATACAAATTAGCAAACAAAAAAAAAGCAGCCTCGCCCCACCCTCCCCTCCAAAACCCCACCCAAACAACTGCCCCCCAGATTTCACCAGCAGCATTATCCTGAGGCTTGTGCTCTACTTCCTTGGATTTTAGCTCTCATCT
Organism: Pomatostomus ruficeps; assembly: GCA_013400735.1. Classification (NCBI taxonomy): domain Eukaryota; kingdom Metazoa; phylum Chordata; class Aves; order Passeriformes; family Timaliidae; genus Pomatostomus; species Pomatostomus ruficeps. Next base: position 11,655 of record VYZT01057742.1, on the reverse strand, counting down.
CTCATAGCCCTTGCAGTGAACATCCTGAGCTGCTTTTCATACCAGAGGATGCTTTCAAGTCTGTCATTACTTATGAAAATTAGCAACTTTCTTTGAGGTCAGTTTATGTTTCCCGCTATTTTTTTTGTTCCCTGCACCAGCATGGATTAGGGATGCCTAACAGATCTCCAAACCATGTTTCTGTGCTGGGCAACTCATCATGCCAGCTGCAGTATGGCACACAGCCTGCAAAAAATACACTTTACTTTAGCCTGACCTGATTCTTACTGATTTTTATATACGAAGTATGTCCTTACCATTGCACTGGTCCAGCACTCAGCTGTGTCTTAGCAGAAGAGTAGGGATGAGAAGTTTTGCTCTAGCAGATCAGAGCATCAGCATTTCTTTTCAGCATGTGCTAACATTCCTGGGAGCTCTCGTTTTACACAGAGGCAGCAGAACTGCTGCTGCAGCAGAGTCTGGATATTCCCTGCCAGACAGTTAATCAGGGTCCACAGGGCGCACTGATGCCTCCAGCATGCCCTGTTCATATGACAGCATGGCTGACAGCAGCACTAGCAAGCTGCAAATCCCATGGGAAAGGTTTTTGAACAAAATATCTGGTGTATCAGATAATTCAAAGTCATGTAAAACTGAAATGGAAACAGTGGTGGGTTTGTCTGTGTTATGTGTGAGCTTTTTGGAAAGCTCAGGAAAAAAAAGGAGAAACCAGGTCCTCAGTGATTTCCTGGAATAAAAGTCCATCAAGGGCCATGAGGCTCCTGCAGCTCCTTCTTGCAAAGAGGGGCTGTGGGGAGCACGGTGGGGGAACATTCTTCATCCTCTTTCAGGACACATCCACACTAAATCCACCACACAATCCCTCCACCACACAAGATGTCAGCCCCTGACTTTTACATACATGCGTGGTCCTCCCTCTGGCAAGACAAAGCATCTGCTTCCCATCAAAACAGAACATTCACCAATCCCTGACAACCTTTAAGATTAATCACATTCTACTTTGTGGAGTTTGCTCCAGACTGGAAATTATATACAGGAAATCCAAGGCTCATGCACATGTAGTGAAAGCCCTCTATCAAAAATAAAAGTAAACTTTCATGATAACAAAGGCAGTTCTTTTCTGCTGCCTGCCTACTGTAGGCAAAAAACCTAAAGTTTACCTATATCCCTTATGGTATCTGAACCCCTTTCTGGTTCAAATTTATAACAGACTGACTAAATGATGCAGAATGGCAAGGAATTCTCAGTGAGGCTGGAGAAGATTCTCCCACCAGTCATGCCAGCCCTGAATGCCTCTGTGAATCCTGAGATTGTAGAGTTCTGCCCACTGAAAACTCGTTCTGGAGGGCCTGTGAAGTAGTGCTCATGTTGCCATTGCAGAGACCAGGCCAGAGTTCAGCACTCAGTGGGACCAGATGAGAAGCTGGGGAGAACTTCTGTTCTACTGGGAGCTGCCCAGTTCCCCCGGGAGCTGCCCAGTTGCCCCTCAGGAGGGATTTCCAGCCCTGCCTTCATACACCATAGACTAGAGTAAGGACTGGGAATGACAAAGTCTGGGGAAGGAACGATGGTCCAGAGGGTTGTGACCTCCAGCAAGAGCTGTAACAGAGTCCATGCTGCAAGGAGAAGTGGATGAAAGGCAGATTGTCAAAGGCAGGCCAAGACAGACTAACCTGTCATCCTCTTCAGATAAGACTGTCCAGGCAAAGGAGCTGTGGCAGTCCTGATCTAGCTGGATCAGAACAGCCAGGATCTGGAACAAATCCAGCAGGAAAACTGCTGTTAAGGTGGAAAACAGTGAGGCCCTGAGCACTGGGAGGCAGGGAAAGGAGAGCTTCCCTCCGGGCAGCCAATCTGCCAGCTGATGCCCTTCAGCCCGCAGGGCTGCAGGGCCCTTTGCTGCTCAAAATATTCTGGCAGTGTCTGAGACAACAAGTGAATGACAAACATATTTAGCAAGTTCCTCTGGCTGACCTGGCAGGGAAGGCACCAACCTCCCTATTTCTTTTCTCTATTAGCCACAGGTGTTATTAGCTCAGTGCTGACAGGGAGGAAGCTTGATGAAAAGCAAATAGATCAAAATAAAAGGGAGAGAAACCAACCAGAATGGTGAGTTTGTGATCAAAGTGTCCAGCCCAGTATGTCCTCAGAGAAATATTGGTAAAAGTCTTCAGCACAGGGGAGCCAAATTTGTTTATTTGGGACATTTCCCAGGTCCATATGGAGAGAACAGGCAGTTAAAGGGCAAACCACAGTAAAGTGTATTTTCCTGAGTGAAATGAAAATGTGTTTGCACACAGCGCTCGTCCTCAGGTGGCAGTGCAGGTAGCAGGAGAGGTGGGAGGGCATTTGGTTCAATGCAGTGGAAGGTGTGTGCAGACACTGCTGCCACAGAGCCTCAGGCACCACCGAGGCTGAGCCACTGCCAGGACCCTGCTCTGGGCTGCCCTTTGGGCCCTGGCAGGTCTGTCCCAAGGAGCCAACAGGCAGCAGCAAGACAGGGACGTCCCCTTGCCAAGAGCCACGGAGGGCCTGGAGCCCAGGGCTGCTCTCTGGAGCCAGGACAGCCCTGTGCTGGCACAGGCAGAGCTGGGCACGGGCAGTGCCAGGCACAGCCACTGCTCGTGGCCCTGGGCACAGCACACAGCTGGGAGGGGAAGCGCTCTGGGTGTGCCTGGAGGGCACAGAAAGTGCTGGAGCCAGGGCCAGGGGGGCTCTTCTCGTCTGGGCAAAGCAGCTCATGCCGTGCCCGGGGATGCTGGCTCCAGGCTGATGTGGGGTTCAAACTGGGCAAGTCAAGTTTGCAAAGTGCATGAGACAGAGCCTGGGGAGGCAGCGTGCTGTGGGATGGATTTGTAAGGATCTGTCCCACCTAAAAGCAGGTGGGTGGCTCCCTCGTGTCCCTAGGGTGCTGGTCAAGGCCAGAAGGGAGGAGGAGTTCTGGAGGAAGAACATTAGGCTGGCACGTTTTGGAGAGGGAAGAAGCTGAATGGCTGGGACTGATGGCAGGCCTGAAACTTGACGAGCTGCCTTGGGGGTTTTTGAGGGGCCAGCAAAGTGAGATATCAGAGAAAGGAGGAGGTAGGGTGGCAGAAATGTTTGCTAGCTGACCCTGCAGCACATTGTCTCAGGTCTGGAGCAGAACAAAGGTTTGCTGTGTTGGGTGAGGTGAAGCTCAAGAATATCTTGTCCCTACTGTAGACTTGGCTGAGATTGTACAGGGTATTTCTGTGTCATCAGGGTCTTACCCCCTGTCAGTACTGTGTTAACTCATGAACTCAGCATCATCTTGCCTCTTGGTGAAACCTTACAGCATTCCCATGACTTCCTCTGGTGCTCTGAACTCTCTCTCCCCGGCATTCTTTCCAACAAGCCCTCATCCTACCCCAGAATTTATATAGGAAAGTAGTATTTACTTCATTGTCAGACAGCTTATATGGATCAAATATCAAGTTATCATCTCTGCTCTCATTTTAGCCTTCAGTACACACATATTTCAAGAAAATCAGAATTTTGCTTTTACTAAGTCATTTTTGCCGTATTTATGCCAGCATACTCGTCAGGCATGGTGATTGTTAACATCCCACTTCCTGGGAAATATAAAAAATTGCCATCTTTCTTACCCCAGAGCCTGCAGTCAAATTAACAGCCAATTGACACCGTTTTTACATGTCCTGTTTTTACATGACATGTTTTTACATTTCAAGCTGGAGGCAATATGCCACTGCCCGGGAGTCTGAATTTCTTAACATTGACTTGTTCTGGTTTTTTTGCAACTGATCTTACGGGAGACACTGTCCAAGGCCTTCCCGAAGTCAAGGTCAGCATGTCCATTCTCACCTACCAAGCCAGTCGTGTCATCATGGAAGGTGATGAGGCTGATCAAGTATGACTTTCCCTTGGTGAAGCCATACTGAATACTCATGATGATTTTCTTGTCCTCCAGCTGCTGGGAAATGGTTTCTAGGACAAGTTGCTCCAACACCTTCCTAGTGATGGAGGTGAGGCTGACTGGTGTGTGGTTCTCTGAACCCTTTTTCTTGCCCGCCATGAGTGCAGGAGTGCTGTTTTCTTTCCTCCAGCCTTCAGGCATTTCTGCTGATCACCATGATAGATTGAAGATTATCAAGAGTGACCTCATAGTGACACCAGCCATCTCCCTCAGAACTTGTGTGTGTATCCCTTCAAGGCCTACGGACTTTTGTGTGCCCAGTTTGCTGAGGTACTCCTTGACCCGTTCCTCTTCCATCAAGGCAATGTCTGCCTTGTCCTAGACTTTCTTCCTGCTCTCTGTGGCTGAGGTTTCCTGAAGGTCTTATTGCCACTGTTTAGTACCTCAGACCTTTCCATGTCATGTGCCACCAAGGCTCCAGCCCAGTTCAGTGTTGGCCCCACATTTTCCTTCTCCTTGAGCATGGAGAAGGGAGAGCTCTGGGGAGACCTCACTGCAGACTTCCAGTACTTAAAGGGAGCTTATAGAAAAGAGGGAGAGTGACTCTTTTTACACAGGCAGACAGTGATTGGACAAGAGGGAAGTTTTTTAGCTAAAGGAGGACAGTTTTAGTTTAGATATTAGGAAGAAATTCTTTGCTCAGAGTGTCATGAGACAAGTTGCCCAGAGAAACTGTGATTGCTCCATACGTGAGTGTGTTCAAGGCCAGGTTGGACAGGGCCCTGAGCAACCTCATCTAATGGGGTGGAATCCCTTCCCATGGCAGGGGAGTTGGAGCAAGATGACCTTTAAGGCTCCTTCCAACGCAAACCATTCTATAAGATTCAATCCCATTTAGGCTTTGCCTTTCCTGGTTGCTAAGACAGTGTCTCAGGTTCCTCACAGGTTACTTGTCCTTGCTTCTGCTCTCTGTATGCTGCCTTTTTGTGTCTTGAGTTTTACCAGAACCCTGTTTTTCATCCCATTGATGCCTTAAAGCTGGTAAAAACAAGAGGCAGCCCCAGCAGCGCAGGGCAAAGGGCATTCCCTTGGGTTCATGGGATCCCAGGGGCACAACTCGGCCCAGGTGGGAACAGCCGAGCAGCATCCCCGGGTACAACGCAGATCCAATTTGATGGACCTCACAAATGAGCAGATCTACCTAAAATCCCCCCATAAGAAACTGAACAAATGAGGTAATTGTCCCCCTCTTCTAATTATCCCCCAAGGGAGACTCCAGCCCAGCTGAACAAACCTGTTCCAGAGAGGAGGCTCCGGGCAAGGCTGGAGCCTCTGCTTTGGAGACACTCGGGATGTTCCGTCTGCTCCCCTCAGAGAAGCCCCAAGCTGAGCTCAATCTCAGCCCCCAAGGGTTCTCCACATGTAGGGCTGAGGGACAGGGAGTGTTTGTGAAGGGTGCAAGGAAAGGGAAAGGGGATAAAAATGGATAAAAAGGGGGTGAAAAGAAAAGACAAAAACCCATCAGACATCACCATTAGTTCTCCCAGAATATTTACCTGAATTATTACTCCATCCTGACCATGTGCCTCTATAAAGGCAAACAGTAAAATTACCCGTCATTTTGTATAGAGTTTCACATGTCTGAGGCTTACGCATTAGAGCTCTGTCAACTAAGGATTAAATACTTCTGGCCTTGAAAAAAGCCTGTCTAGGTATCTCAAGAATGTCCTTGATGACAAAAAAATTATTCTTGGTGTGGAAAAGTAAGCTGAGAATAGCTGTGAGAGAAATTTGTGATACTTACACTGGAGAAAAATAATATTGATGAGTACAAAGTANAAAATAATATTGATGAGTACAGAGTAATATATATATATATATATATATATATAGGAAAAGCAACCCTAACTATCAAATATAGTGATGGGCACTGTTCAGATCTCTGTTGGTGCAGTATTAATGCTGCATGTTGTCCGATCTTGGGAGAAGGAAGGTAGCACTAGAAATTATGGGGGATAATGTCAAAGCTAATTAGAACAAAACAATGATTTCCATACATGAGTTAAGATAGGTTAGTACTATTTGCTGTGTTATTTGGAAAGTATTGTTGATTTTTTTTTTCTATTTTGGGAAGAAATAAGGATTGAAAGGAAATAAGTACCACCAAAGTAAAGAATTTTTTAATTGATTCATTTAAATAAATATCATTGTCAGAGAGCTCTTTGGATGCCCAAAACTAAAACTGGTCTTCCATTGATTACGTCAAAGGAACAGACTCTTGAACCTACTCATGGATCCTTCTATGAATGTCTAAGCTCAGGACTTCCAGAGTATTGGAAGATATGCAAATGAATGTTATATCCAGAGACTGAATGCAACTGAAGGAGCACTTTGAATGGTTCAAGGTGGCTATTTCCCCTGAGACATTGCACTGTATTAGTTACAACTGAAAGAAGTGAAACAGAGTAATGTTTAATAATCTGACCAAGGTAAGCAATGCAGACAACAGTGAAATCCACGTATCATATCCCAGACCTGTAAGTAGAGAGCTCTGTGAAAGGATGACTGTCATCAGACGTGTGATGGCCTCAGAAAAAGTTGAAGTATGCATCCAAATGTCACTGTGCTCACCCAGGGAATGGTTGTCCCTTGCTCCCTTAGCTCAGATTCATGGAGCATCCATGGCCTTACAGTTAAATAACTGTTACCCTCATTCCTCTAGTCATCATTAGCTGTATTTCCCTCCTCAGGAATCTTCTCGTATTATTTATAGGCGATTTATTCACATAGCAAGGAAGAGACCAAAATTTTCTAATTATATCTAGTAACATCACTTTCTAGTTTTCAGTTCATTCAGTTTGCCAGACAATGCTTTGCCAGAAACAAGGTTTGCCAAAAATGCTTTGCCCAAAGACAGAGGAGGCATCTGCAGCATGCGCTGACCAGACCCTATAAAAGAGTCCTTGAAACTGGGCTGTTCTGTCTGCAGAGGAAACTTCATGGTAAGTGCATGTCTGTGTCAGGCAGAAAGGGACAGTGTCCCTGCAGTCCACATGTCCCACTCCAGCCCTGCTGGGCTGATGTACGTGTACCTGCAAGGACTCAATATCTGTATGATAAAGTGTTGGTATTTTCACTTTGCGACCTGTCTGTGGAATTCTGAGCAGCAATAATGAGACATCTGCTGTTTCTGCTTTACAGCACCGATCATCTTCCAGCCTGCAAGGCATCTTCTCATAGCATAGGAGGTAAGAGTCTCATTTACTTGCATTTAAGGGATGGAAAAAAGTGGAAGATTTCTGTAGGACAGATTTCTTCATGGTGACAAATTGCTGTAAAATTCTGTAGGCAATTGCTGTGTGCCCATGTGTTCCTGGCCACTGCTCTGCTATGACAAATAAAGTGTGCTGATGGTTGGGCAGGCTGCTCACAGCCAGCAAGATTTCCTAAGTGGCTGTGCTTGAACACACTAGCCACTGTGTAATGCCAGGAAATGCTTCTTGGGGATTCCTTATGTTTAATTATGGAGCAGTGAGGTAAATGATCTCTCATGGCGTGAAGTCCAGACAGACAGAGTTAGCCAACAGGACAGACTATTGCAGAACCTTACAGACCTGTAACAAATAGTAACTATTACTGCATATTAAACTAGCCAATAAATATATCTGAAAATACTTCCCAAACAATACTCCAGGTTTATAATCTGCATGTCGGCCTCCTCCTAGTTAACTTGGTAAAAATGCAAAAATAGCTATCCAACTAACCAAACAATAAAAAGGGGGAGGTACCGCTCCTATTCCTATGAAAGAGAACAGAGTAAAATGGAGGATCTGCATGCTAGCAGGAGTAGCTGCAAGTGTTTGTTAACATTTTGCTTGTTTAGCCAACTAAAAGTTATGACATGACATCTTATCAAGCTGCCTGTTTGTGTACTTCCAAGGAATTCAGATACTTTCTATTAGTGGCCACATGGTTTTAACTGGAAATCCAGTACTGCGTTTAGATAGCTGGCTTTAATTTATAAATTCTTGAACTAATGTTTCTAGCTTTGTCTATAGTTATTTCCACAAACAACATGAGAAGAATAATAAAAACTTCACTGGAAAAACCTATGGAAACCTGCATCCAACATTTGCCCTGGCTGCACAGGAAGGTGAACCAAAGAACTACTCAAGATTCTTCCCAAATCACACACTCTGTTATACTGTTAGGGTCTATCAATAAACTGTGTGACAACAAAAAATATTGACTTATTTGAGAAACATATCTGTTCTTCCACAGTGTTCTGTGCTCTGGCAAGCATCACCATAAAGCGTCGCCATGTCGTCAGACGCCGAGATGGCCATCTTTGGGGAGGCGGCTCCTTACCTCCGAAAATCGGAAAAGGAGAGAATTGAGGCTCAGAACAAACCTTTCGATGCAAAGTCATCTGTCTTTGTGGTTCATGCAAAGGAATCCTTTGTGAAAGGGACAGTCACAGCCAGGGAATCCGGCAAAGTCACTGTCAAGACTGAAGGGGGAGAGGTGAGTCAAAAACAAGGCTGAAGGACAACAGTTGATCCCTACTCTAAGCTTTTCAGTGACACATGTGAATCTTTTGTGTCCTTGGCAGACCCTGACCGTGAAGGAAGATCAAATCTTCTCCATGAACCCCCCCAAGTATGATAAAATCGAGGACATGGCCATGATGACCCACCTCCACGAGCCCGCTGTGCTGTACAACCTCAAAGAGCGTTACGCAGCCTGGATGATCTACGTAAGTGGCAGCAGCAGCTTCCTCTGGGCAGCGGCAGGAACTGCTGGGCCAGGCTCAGGGGAAGCCAACGTGCTGTGTCCCTTCCTGGCAGACCTACTCGGGTCTCTTCTGCGTCACTGTCAACCCCTACAAGTGGCTGCCGGTGTACAACCCGGAGGTGGTGTTGGCCTACCGAGGCAAGAAGCGCCAGGAGGCCCCTCCACACATCTTCTCCATCTCTGACAACGCCTATCAGTTCATGCTGACTGGTGAGTGGCTCTGTCTGTCTCAGAGACATTGGACCATTAAATTCTCTGAAGAGATGCTCTGTCTCAGCAATGTGCAGAGACTTTTTCAAAGCTTTCTTAGTTCTGACACACCCATCTATTGTGTGTTATACAATCTTCATAGCACTGTTTCTACTGTTTTAAATGAAAGACACCTCTGCACTCAATGATGTGCTTTGGGGGTTTGTTTAAGTCAAGTTGACATCAGGCAAAACATTAAACTTACCAGACTATGTTTCATTCTTTCTCTGTTGTTCATTGAGTTTTAAGTGCTGTATTTCTGCCTCTTTCACAGATCGGGAGAACCAGTCCATCCTGATCACGTACGTACACCCCCTGCGCGGGGCCCTGCGCGGCTGCCCGGTGCCAGGGGCCCTCCTGCCTGACCGCGCCCTCTCTGCTTCTCTCTTGGCTTTGCCAGCGGAGAATCCGGTGCCGGGAAGACTGTGAACACCAAGCGTGTCATCCAGTACTTTGCAACAATTGCAGCCAGTGGAGACAAGAAAAAGGAGGAGAAGACATCGGGCAAAATGCAGGTGAGTCAGGAAGAACAGACTGAACTCTTGGCCTGGCATTGCCCTGTCAACCAAACACAGGCACTGAATAATGATCTCCCTGCAGGGAACGCTTGAGGATCAAATCATCAGCGCCAACCCACTGCTGGAGGCCTTTGGAAACGCCAAGACCGTGAGGAACGACAACTCTTCACGCTTTGTGAGTTTTTGATTAGAGAAGTTTTCATTTATATGGGAAAAAGGATGACAGAATATGCTGTCACTTCTGAAGTGTTTAAGTCAGATGACTGTATTGATTAAACTATTATTTTCCCTATATTTTTACCAATTAAAATTTAACTAGACTATCTACTTAAAGATACATCTTTAGAAGTACAATACAGCATACAAAGGGGGATCATTTAAATTTGTTTAATATCTATATAATTACATATCTATATATATATTACACATATTCTTCGTATCCATCATACAGACTGAAGACGCAATTTTGTGGAAATTGATATAATATAGAAGAAAGGAAAGATGGGGCATACAGGATATAAATTGCTGGATGGAAATTTTGCTGGCCTCCACCAGACCAGCAAAAATATGAATCTCTAGGTTTTAGGCACAAAACTGAGCAGCTCTATTAATATGACTGTTCAGACATCGATATAAGTTGTCTAGAAAGGGGTAGGGACATGGGTGTCTTCAGTACATCCTACCAGAAAACAAACTACTCTATGGCATGTTCTTTTGATCATTTTAAGGCAAAAACCCATTCATAAATTCTATTAGATTAACTGTGACTGTCCTTGAAAAATCACAATACCAATCCACAGTCTCAGCCTAAAGCTTCTTCTTTTGGGTGTGTTGCCTCTATCTCTCCAACTCAGACAGTAACACCTGACTTCTGTTTTTCACAAGACCATAAATCCTCATTTAAGTTTTACACCACCAAGGTCTGCCTTCACAGAATGCTTTCTGATTAGAAAATGGCTTTCACTATGTCCATATGTTTGAATTGCAGCATAAGTGAGCAAATAAAATGCTTTATTAGTGGTCTTCCCATTCATGTGCATTCATGGTTATCCATTAAATAGTAGTGGATAGTAAACTCAGATTTATCCACTAGTACTGGCAGTATAGAGAACATCCTGAATTTGTTTTTGTCCTGTTTTGCTTTGTTAAAGAAAAATTAAATGTGAAACAACTCCTAAGTTTGAAGCCTGTCCTCTGTGAAGAATATAAGGTCACATGCTTACAGTCATGGTGAGATTTCAAAATGCCTTTTTTTCTTTCCCCTCTAAAAGGGCAAATTCATTCGAATCCACTTCGGGGCCACAGGCAAGCTGGCTTCTGCTGACATTGAAACCTGTAAGAGACCACCTGACCCGACCCCATTCCTTCCCCCCTTTCCACCTCAGTGTTCCCTCTCAGGCCTGACTCTGTCCTACCATCCTTGCCAGATCTGCTAGAGAAGTCCAGAGTCACTTTCCAGCTGAAGGCGGAAAGGAGCTACCACATCTTTTATCAGATCATGTCCAACAAGAAGCCGGAGCTAATTGGTAGGAGTATTAAGATTTTGATAAAATCTGAATGTGTTTAACATTTATCTTCATTCTCACACCCAGGTAACTCCTGTTCCTCTTTACAGACATGCTCCTCATCACCACCAACCCCTATGACTACCAATTCGTGAGTCAAGGTGAGATCACTGTCCCCAGCATTAACGACCAGGAGGAGCTGCTGGCCACAGATGTGAGTGTCCCAGAGCATACTGGTGTGGTGAAACTTCCTTGTAAGGGACCAGAGGTTTATTTGAATGATTCTGTTGTCAGAGTGCCATTGACATCCTGGGCTTCACTGCTGATGAGAGAACAGCCATCTACAAGCTGACAGGGGCTGTCATGCACTACGGGAACCTGAAGTTCAAGCAGAAACAACGAGAGGAGCAGGCAGAGCCGGATGGCACCGAAGGTATTAAAACCTGATAGTACTCCTAATAGCAGAAACAGTTACATGGCTGGCCATTGGCAATCAGGTATTTTGCTTCCGTTTACTTTCACCAATACATAAATCTCAGCTTCCAGACTATTCATGCTTCTAAATTTCCTTTCAAAATATCACAAAATTTCAGTGCTGAGACCAATAGCTACATCTTAGAGGATATCCACTTTCAATGATCACTTCTCTGTCACTTTCTCCCTTTTTATTTGTGTTCAGTTGCTGACAAGGCTGCCT
>VYZT01057741.1:213-18656 GCA_013400735.1 Pomatostomus ruficeps | reverse complement strand
CAGTATTTACTTGGTGCCAATGTTGAGAAAAATAAAGTGTTATCAGTTTTGAACTCTCTAACGTTTTGTGTGTAAAAATTGCTAATTTTGATAAAATATCATCTGGAAGCATTTGTTAGAATAAAGGTAATATTTCCTAGACTGAAAAAAGTAGTTTTAATTGCAACCAAATGAACAAGGTAGAATGGAGGATGCGAAGTGGAATTTTGTCTAGTGGTTACTTGTCTAGTTTAAAGAAGTAGAAATGATCAAGTAGAAACTGAATCACAATTTTATAGAAATCTGTGGTACAAGATAATAATCTAGATGGATCTCCTCTAGTTTTAACTAGAAAAAGAAGAATTATTGGTTTCCTAAGAAGGAAAGTTTCTTGCATTTTGCAGGATGAAAAGAATATCTTCCTAGATCCGTTGACTAAAATCCTAAAAGAACAACCAAGAAATGTCTCCACTCTAAAAAAAAAGAAAAAGAAAAAGAAAATATTGGTTCCTGCTTCTCTTATAATTTAGACAGCTATTAGAAAAAATAGGTCTTAAATATTTTACAAGAAAACATACAAGCTATATTCTGATAAATATATTTGCTTTGACTTCTTAACGTTTATTTTAGTAGCTTTAGATATCCTTAAAAACACTACACATTTTCTTGTGTTAAAGTTTAAGAGTGAGTCAATTTTATTTTTCCTAAAGACAGATTTATAATCTTTATTATTTTTTATCTTCTCTAATTTATTTGGAGAAAATAGACAATATGGACAATAATTTTCTGGGTGTCAATAATACTTCCAACATGGACCAGAGAAAGCGAAAATCCTCGACATAAATTACCTTTTCTGTCTGTAAGCCTATTCTCTTTCATAAAAGAAAAGCAAGCCCAGTAATTCTATCAATACTGGTCAACTTCCCAAGGAGTTCTCTACAAGAAGAGCTGTGGTTCTGCAAACCTTTTCACTCTCTGCTTATTTTATAAAAAGCAAGTGCGTTTATTTTCACTGGGACACTCCCTGCTAATAAACCTGTTTCTGCTCTTCCTGAAATCAGCAGGATGATTTCAATGGGAGCAAAGTTCAAGGAAGGATCTATGGAGATACCCATCTTTAAGAACACAAAATTAATGCCCTCCATTACCATCAGTATGAAAATTCACACACTTTGGGTTAGACAGGTATTGAACTAGGGCCTGAAAATTATACATTTCATATAGAGAAGATACTAAGTAATCTCACAGTATGAACATGCAAGTAGGAGGAGATGATGACTGTTATTACAGATATTCTTTCAAAATATTTCAGATCCAGACATTTTACAGATAAGAAAAGTATGATCAAATGAAACAATTTGTAATTGAGAAAATGTTGTTATGCTGGATTCAGTGTAATTTTACTTCTAAGAGAAATACTTGCAAGAAACTTGAACCACAAAAAAAAAAGTCAATTTAAGAATGTAGCAAGAAATAATTGCATGCTTAAGGGCATGAAAGAGTGACAGAGACTGTGTGATGAAAATGCTGAAGGTATCTATATGCTGATTTTGAGAGGGATGCCATTGCCACGTCACTTTCTACACCCCTCCCACCCAAAAAATCTCAAAGAACAGAAATTAACACAAAGAGTGAACAATGAAGATGCTTCATGGAAGATTTAAGCTATGTGAAAATGGTGAACTATTAATCAAAGCAAGATTTTCTTAGACTGGAATAGTGCAATAAACATCTGACCCTTCAAATATTTGTCTGAACTCCAAACTTCTGGGGATTCCCTCATCATTTAAGTTTTATAACTTTGTTATTAACACTTTGTTGAAACAGTAGCAATGGCCAGGCTCATCTTGCTGAGAATGAAAACTATAGCGAGCCATACCATGTTATACTTCACCAGAGTTAATTGATTTTACATCTGGCCCATCAACTGATTTTATGAAAGTTGAATAGTGTCTTTGTCTTCACCTTAATACTATACATACACAGAAAATTACTTCTTTAGATCCCCCATTAAATCAATCAAGATGAAATGGAAACAGAAAGCTATTTGAGCTGTTGGAACTCTATAATAGCAAATTTTAGTTTCGTATCTCCAAAGCACAAGCAAACTAGTGATTTAGAAACGCTAACAACAAAAGCATACTTAAGATGCAGAGGCTAGGGAAAAAGTCAGAAAGAGAAAATATTTGTGAATAAAAAAAATACATTCTACTTTTCAATCATATCTGTATAGACACTCTAAGATTTGAGGATATAGAACCACTTATGGCATGTTCTAATTCAGTTTCAGGATTATATTTGTTTTCTCAGTAATTCTGCAATGATGCACTGAGATGCAGAAAAAAAATTTCCATTCACAGCATAGACTTCACACCTCATTAGTTGAACCCGTAAACAAATTTTCTCTCCATTTCCCAGCATTACATTGAGTCTCATTGCCAGTCAATAAAAATAACTATAACTAAAGAGAAAATATTAACTGAGAACAAAAAAATTTACAACATTCTGCATGTAGAAGCTATTCCTAGCTCTTTAGTGATACACACTCTCTTGAAAGATTTGTTTTCCTCTATCAATATTCTTAAATTGGACAAAATCAAACTCACTGCAATTATATAATTTATATTTAAAATTTCCTTATTATTTTCTAATTGGATATGGCCAGATTCAAAACAGGATAGAGTTAATTTTCATCCTGGCAGCCAGTACATTTCTGTGCTTTGCATTTACTGTGAGAATCATGCTGGTGGCACAGTGATGTTTTGGATGTTGCTCAGTAGCACTCACCCTAAATCCAGGACATTTCAGTGTCCTGTGCTCTGCAGCACTCAGGTGCATGAGAGGCTGGGGGAGCACAGCCAGGAGAGCCGACCCCAGCTGGCCAAAGGGATATTCCATACACAGACTGACATGGCCAGGGTATGGACTGGGGGGAGCTGAGTGGGAAGGGGCAATTGCTGCTGAGGGATGGGCTGGGCACCGTCAACAAGTGCTGAGCAGCTGGGTCACTATGCATCACTTGCCTTTCTGGGGTTTATCCCTCTCTCATTGTCATCATCATCATCATCATCATCATCATCAATAAGTATGTATTACTTTGTTTCAATTATTGAACTGTTCTTATCTCAACCCACAGGTTTTATGTTTTTCCTTTTACCGCATCCTAGTGGAGCAGGTGGGTGGGTGAGTAGTGAGTGAGCTTGGTACTTAATGGCTGGGGTTAAATCACAAGAAAATGAATCCAAAGATTAAAAATGTTTGGGTTAAATTCTTTGAAAATGTATTGATTCTGATAATAAGCTCCTTTACTTTAGAATTTCACTATCTGTTTTCAAAACATTATTTTTGATGTACTTTGTGCTTTCCATTACTGTACACTTTTCCTAGAATGTCAGTGGTGACTGGGAAACTCCAAAGGGTGCTTATGTTGGTCCTGAAATAAGTGTTTAAAGCCTATGGAATGAATCCATGGACCTTTGAGGAAACCAAGCTTGAATAGACAATATTTTTCAAAAGCTAAGGTATCTATTCAAAATACACAACAAAAGTTACACTAAGACCTTTCAAATATTATTTTGGTATATTATGAATTGTCATTAGAATTCATGCAGAGCATGTCAAGGAAGGAACAACAAAAATATTAAAAAGTGAGAGTGAAAGGCATTATGCTAAAGATGAATGCTTAGGATTTTGACAGTAAGGTTTAGGAATTAAAACTGTGCAGGTAAATTAGTCTGTCAAATCCATACAGTTTCCCCAGCCTTTTAAAGGGCACAAGCATCAAAAATTTTTTTGGGATCATTTGTCTGTTTTCTGATTGCCAACTTCACCAGGTTGAACAGCTGCAAAATTTAGAGCCAGAAAAAGTGTTCATTGGGAAATTGACATCTGGGAAGGTCCTGGGAAAAGGTATTCATGAACAGTTGAACCAACTGCTTGTGTTGGTCTTCATTCAGTTCTTGTTGCTTCTTCTCTACCTCTTATGAATAGAGGAGTGGCACGAGCAAGAATTTAAAACATTTTCATACCAGTAAGTTTATATTGAAACTTTTTTTTAGTATTTTCTGTGAAAATGGAATAGGAAATTAATCGATACAACTTGATTACTGCCTGTTATTTAGAAAAGCTTAGCCTCTAGCAGGTTAAAAAAAGGCATACCTTAAAAGTGTCAAAAAATGTTTAAAAGTATTTGAAAGACTGGATGAGTTGGAACAAGAGAGAAAAGATAAAGAGGTGTTTTCAGGTAGGGTCTTGAGTATTGGGGAGAATAAAAGAAAGATTGCTGGTAAAGATGAAGAATTTGGGAGTGTCAGGGCAGACCATTAAAGAGAAACGGACGCTGATAGACAAAATTGTCCAATCTGATATGTTTTGGATTTAGATTCAGCATTAGCTCACGTAGTTCAGTCACAGAATTGTGTTCAGTGCTTTGTGCTATATAACACAGGACCACACAGGCATTTAATGTAGAGAATTTCCTGCTTTTGAAGGGATACAAGACAAGACCCCAGTGAACATATAGAGCTTGTCTTTGAGGTTATCATTCAACATTGACCATTCCAGAATTATGAAGTATTATAAGCACTCAGATGAAAGGAAATGCTAGAGATTTGGGTAAGGAAGATGTGGAAATAAGTGTCAAGCTTTATATTTTAATGATCACTGAATGAAAATCTTGGTATTTTTAAAGGTGCTTGAAGGTATTTTGGATCTTCAATCCAAAATGTTCTTGGATGTTCTATATACTCATTTAAATCTCTTTCAAGTTTAAAATATGAATGGATGATAGTGAGAAAAAAGTGAGATTGGCCTGTGGGGTATGAAAGAAGCTCCTAAAATTCAAAAATATGAAAAAAGATGTTTTATTTAGAATGCAGAGAAAAGATTTCTCTGTGTTTTGATATGAATTATTACATTATTATATTGTTATATGAATGCCAATCTGTGTTTGCAATTTACTATTTAACATCTAATTAAATTCTAGCTTAGAGATCTTGGGTTTCTTCAAATGTACTGAATCCACAGGACATCAAATGTACCTTTAAGGATTCAGGGACACACTTTTGTAAAGTCAGCAGAAGGAACTCAAATGATAGAAAAAGGACAAGCAGAGGTGAATGTGAGTAGAATAATCATTTACAAGGCTGAAACAAAGATAGGAACAGGATCAGAAAAAACCCCAGCGCTATACCATGACAGAATAAATTAAACAATAAAAAGAAAAAGTGATATCCTGAGAAATATTGATGTCCATCCTCTAAGACAGGCAAAATTATTTTATTTGCAAATGTACATGTGCTTCTCCTTTCATTTTTTTTACCCCCTTCTTTCTTGAAAGTAACAAGTAGTTACTTTCAAGACTTACAAGAAGTCTGTATTGCAACACATTTTTGTAGATCACTTGAGTGGCCACCTGAGGAAATTTTTGCTCTCTCCTTCGTGATCACCTGCCCTATGTATTATGTAGGTATCATTTTGTGTTACGAAAAAAGCTAAGCTAACAATTGACTACTGACAAAAGATATGAACTCCCTTGAATACCCTGCCCACAGATTTTCTCCCCTCATACTGGCCATAGATACCAGGAAACTATGGAAAAATGGATTTTGATGGTTGACCCAAGAGAAAAATATTCTATCTTTAAAAAAACCAGTTTGGTATTAGATAAGGCAGATGAATCAGCTCACCCAGTATCCACAGAAGCAGCAGAGCTCACAAAAGCACAACAGCAAGAATATGCAGAGAGGAACAGGAGGAAAGGAACTATCCCAGTGCGAAAGCATTTTGCCAGGTTAGTGTAAAAAAATACATCTTGCAGGACAAACTGTTTTAGGATAAAACCTGTTAAAGGAGGAGAAGGTAGAAAAAGACATATAGAAGAAGATCTCTAAGCAGGTAGTTTGATACTGTAACTTAGGCTAAAACGTTGAGAAATCTTTTAGCATAACTGTAGCATTTTGCTGATCTTAGTGGTAGATTTAGGCATTTCTAGGTAGAAACAGAGCAATGAGAATTTATGCTAAAACAACTTCTTCATATACCTGTGGGTAGATTCATATATTTTCGTTTAGTATTATACAATTACCAGCCTCATTTATTACCTACCGAGATGTGTAACCACAAGGTGAGGTTAAAGTATCATCAAGGGTATCTTCATCACTTCAATATCATTGCCTTAAAAAGCACTGACCAGGAGAAGTAGATGACCTCATTTCAAAATTATTACAGTACAGAGAACTCAGTTTCAACATTATAATTCATTTTCCTACAGAATATTTCAAATTTATGATCAGTTTCCTGACATATAATAGCTAATCGTTAAGGATAGCCACTTTAACATAATATGAATACGCATTTCTCCATAGGTAATACAACAGTTCCTGCATTAGCATTATTGACTAAGGTGCATTTAACTTCTTCACTAATACTTAATGGAAGGTTAATGTATAAGTCAGAAGATTAAATGGCTTTTACTTAAAACAAGTATATTGATTAAAATAACTTAGTGTGGTTTTTAAAGATGATTATATAAAAGTAGTCACACTTTTTAATATTTTATTAAATATTATGAGCAAAATGTGGGCTTCACTGACCAAGATTACTGGAAGCTATTGTACTAATTGTGCCTTGAGCTAATTATTGCTCATAGTTAACAAATGAATATTTTGTACTGAAAGGTAACAAATCATTCCTGCTAAATTCAGCACTCAAAGTTGTCTTCATTCCACCACTCTAGGA
Source organism: Pomatostomus ruficeps (assembly GCA_013400735.1). NCBI lineage: Eukaryota > Metazoa > Chordata > Aves > Passeriformes > Timaliidae > Pomatostomus > Pomatostomus ruficeps. Next base: position 11,939 of record VYZT01057741.1, on the reverse strand, counting down.
ATTGCCCTGCTCCTGCGAGCACAGTCCTTCATATGCCACCTCCTCTTTCTTATGCGTGGCACTACTGAAGAACAGGGTAACCTTCCAAGTACAGATTACCAGTTCCTTTCTGAAGTGTACTTCTATTTTCTTTTCATGTGATAATATTGCTCTTCAAATGCATCTGTTAAATTTTATACACTCAAATTCCAACATGTAGACACGAAGTTGGGGCTAGGTGATTTGTCCTGTGGAAGATTTGGGTTTAAATTTGAGATTCTACATGTATGCAGCTCTTAGGAGGTCATCTCACAGCTGCATGAAATAAGATGTTTGGGTTTTTTTCCTATTCATTCACTTTAGTTTCAGCTCAGTTAAAAGCTTGTGCTGAGAATTTTTCACAGTATGCTATGCAGGGCTTCTCCTGGGGACTCTTGCTCCATATTTTACTGACTTTTTCAGTGTTGTGGAATTGTATTCATCAAAGGAAAAGTAGCAGTTTGGGATGAAAATATTAAAACATTTCTACAAACATAGTGTATTAATAACAGTGTATTAAGTTACCCAATGTCACTCATGGTTATAGTATGCTGCTGAGGTACAAGTCTTAGGCCAAAGTAGATGAGCCTCGTAAAGCATGTTTTGGTTATGCCAGCTTTTGGATTTGGACCAGCTCTAATCTTAGATGACTGTTAAGGACAGACTGTGTTTGACTGGTACTGTAATTCTGTTTGTTTGTTGAAAGGCACCGCACCTGCAAGACATCTCTGTTTACATCTTTTTAGAAACACAGCTGATCTGTCATGGGTTTTGTTTGAACTATATTTTCAGAGGGACCTTAGGTAACAGTAATTAGGGCATATGGTGTAAAAAAGCCACTAATCATAACTGTGTTCTTCAAACATTCCTTTGCTCACTGAGAAAAGAATGAAGATAGGCTGTAATGTTTCATGGCCCTGGTATAAAACATTTTTTATTTCTCTTCCTTTTAAAATTCCACACATGTTGCTGTAAGGGAAGTATATGTTTATTAAAACTCAAGTGGAATAAATAATTTGTATAGCAGAAAATAGCTGAGATAAGATGGCTTCACGTTAGAAAAGGGATGACCACAGAAAGATAAGATAATCCGAAAAATTTTGAGTGACCCTGGAAGACAGTAAGCAAGAGGCTACTCACTGCACCTTCCCAAGCAGGTATCAAATGCAACTAAGACAGTGTGTTCAAAAGAGGAAATATTTCTGATGAAATATAGCTGAGCTATAGGACAGCTTGCAACAGAAGACTGCAGGTGCTATGAGCGTTCTTGGATTTGATAACTGACTGGATATATCCAAGGAAGTAAAATCCATTATGGGATATTAAATTCAAAACTCTGCTTCTGGATCAGAAAATCCCAAGCAGGAGGCTGGAGAAGTACTCTGGAGAAATCCTCTTTCATTTAGTAGTCAGTCCAGAACTCCTATGAGTGACCAGTTTTAAATCGAAGACTGAAAGGAGATATTTAGGAGCAAATAGTATTATATCTTTGCCTAATTTCAAGAGAAAAATTTGGGGAAAAAAATTGTTTCAAAGTTGACTTTGTCCTTTCTCTTTTTCTTCCAGACACAAAGATATTTTTCTTTCTGTCTATTTCATCTAGAGAAAAAAACCAATCTGTTAAAACCAAAACCCTTCACCATCATACTCCTTTCACTCTGACATTATTTCAGAGCTGGGCTGGACATCCAGGTGGAATATTGTGGCAGTTATTTTCAATTTCTGCTCTAAAGTCCTTGTGGACTTGAGCAGGTAGTATCTGTACTACAGCAAGACATTCTGTGTTTAATTATTATTACATTCTAAATCCATTAAATCTTGAACCAGCAAAAGACGATGTTACCATACATGAAAAAAGTCTAAAGAATGTTGCTATAAAAAGGGCTAAAATTAGAAATAATATCTGATTGAGTGATGGTGAACTGATTCATTTTAAATTAAATTATAGTAGGTTTGCAATGAGAACTTGGGTTTCTAAAGGGCAAATCTTAATAAATTAAGGGAACTCATTACCAAAGTTGCTGACTACAGTGACCTCTGAGATCTGAATGTGGAGGGGGTAAACATTTTAAAGAAATCTATCAAGTCAGTGGTACTGCCATAAAATTACAGGATAGGAAATGTCAAGAGTCGGTATAAAGGAGCAGAGGTGAAAGAGAAGGGTAAGAAGAGATTAGGCTGATCTCAGTAGTATGCTAGGCTTTAGCTTTTAAAGAGTTTAATAAAATAATTGAGATAAAATAAAAAACGCAACAGAGGTTTGATTAAGGCAGGACTAATCTGATATCCTGTCTGATACTGTTTTTTTTTTCTACAGGAGGAAATGCAAACTCGATCTACTAAAGTATTTGATATGGGGCCACATAGGAAATTACTACTTCATCTCGAGAGTGCAGGGATTAAGAAAATCATTGTAAGGTGGAGAAAGACCTGTAAAGGACAAAAACCTTAGTGATAAGGAACTATTGGGTTCTATTTGGAACTGTTATAGAGTATAAGGAACTATTTGGGGAGTTCCAGTATCCTGGGACTGATTTGTCTATTTCTGTTAATGATATTTAAAAAGAAAAAAAAATCTAGAAAGGAATACAAGTAAAACTTACTGATGAGCAAGCCTGAGTTAGCAAGGCAAAAGGCATGTGTAGATATTAACTGGCCATAACTGACTGATCTTGAGGGACTAAAATATTGGAAAATGTAAATCAATTGACTTTGGGATGAGTAACAAGATCTCCTGCATGAAAAAGTAATATCAGCTGAAAAGGAGTGTTGAAGACCCGGAGTTTTTGATCTTTCTTAGACTATAAGAATTATTAGAAGGAGTTAGACTGCTACCCAAAGAGATTAAGTTAGTATATTTTTGTTTCTTTGTACCAAGTAGCAATTTATTACTCAGAGGAAATGATAGTTTCTTTCAAACAGATTCAATAGTATCTTCTTCTAAAAAGCCAAATGAAGGCTCAAGAAGATGTGTGAAACCTTCATTAAAAAGTTTAAACTCTAAAAAAGAAAAAGCAAAGCCATTTATAATGGTTTTTAAAAAAAACTGTGAAGAAACAATATCTGTTATGAGAGGAAACTGGACTCAGTGACCCAGAAAACCATTCCAGTCACGTGTTGACACACTAGAAAGAAGAACACAAGCAGCCTGGGAGAATAAAATTTCTATGTACACACAGATAAAAACTAAAATAACTTTTATTATATGATTCTTTAGGTCAAAAAACCTTCAGCAATGTCCTAATTTCTATTTTATTTTTTAGAATTAAACCAACAGTGCCCAGGCTAATAAAATAAGTATTGAGCAAACATTTCAAAGAAAGATTAAGGTTCTATATTTCCTTTAAATAAGAATGTGAATATGTTTTCCAGCAGTTATTGTTAAAGGGCAAAAGTGTAAGCAATGTGAATCAGTAGTAACAACCTGTTTGAAAGCTCTGTTGCCACCCCTGGGATTAGAAGTGGGTTGAATTGCTTGGGCCCAACACAGGGTGCCTGTCACAACCAGGAAGGAACAAATCAAGAGGGGAATTTGGTGCTCCAGTGAACGGAACATCTTTCTCCATCTGCTCCAAAAATATCTTTCTTCTGAGCTAAAGCAAATGTGAGAAAGAAATGGAGAGAGGGATTGTTTTGTTTTGTTTTGTCGAGGTCACTGCTTTCCCATGACAAGGTAAGGACATGGGCCTGACACTGACTGGCACAAGCTGCCCGAGAAAAAAGTGTAGTGGCCCTTGTGTGCTGGTGCACCCAGAGCTGCCATGTTGGACTGCACACAGCCTGTTCCTACCCGTGTGTGACCAGGCAGCATCCGCAAGAGCAGGGAAAGCACTGGGGCTGCCAGGCTGACTGAGCTGCCCCGAGTCCCTTGGAGACTACTTGAGGATGACCTGAGCTGCTGAACTGCCTTTGACTGTAGTTATAACAGTTATAAACAATAATTATTAATATTTTCACAGTGTCACAGTGACAACATTATCATTTGAAATATTCCTAAAGCATTCAATTTCCTTTAGCCTAAAACAGAATTTAACTAAATAATAAATTTTACAAATCGGTAGAAGTGGGTTGTTTTTTTTTTTTTTTTATTCAGAGATTCAGAATTAAACCTGACTAATATGTACAGATAAGCAAACTCTTTTACTTAAATAAGTCCTGTAAAAACTGAGTCTTTCATAAGGTAAGCAGCTGTAATTTCAGAATGTTCAATGATTTTACTCAAATTTTTTGGGGTGTAAAACGTATGTTTTAGAATAAAGCCTGCATCCCACCTGAAGGGAGATTTTAAGTGTTACTATATGTGTATGGGAAGCACTCATTGCTTTGTGCTGCAGTCTTCAAAGGGTTTGCCTTGATTTTAAAGGAGTCAGAGCAAAATGTGTTCACCAGAGCCTAAGGTGGTATCTAGGCAAATTAATATAATAATTTGTATGCCTAAGAATCAGTCTCAAAATATTATAATAAATACATTTTAAATTATATTATTTGGATTTTCGTACCAAATTTATTTTATAAATTTAAAAGGACAAATTTTATGAATTTAATTTTATGAAATTTAATATGTTTAAAGTCATTAAGAAGAGTTCTCAAGACCCTTTTCCAGCATCAAAAGCTCCGCAACATTTTTAAAATTGGATTTGAAAGAGAACTTTACTTTTTGTGCTGAAATGTCAGTTATTTTTCAAGATCCCACTCTCTCCTCAAAGAAAATATTGCAGTGAAACTCAAATTCTTCCTTACTTCAGCACATGCAGATAATGATCTACTTTGCCTTTAAACAGGTAATGTTTGAGGTCTCAGTATTTACACCTGGAAGCAAATCTGGGGAGAAGACAATGCTGCTCACTGCATTTAAAGTAAAGGACCAGTCTGTTTGCTGGGCCTTCCTGGAAGTCCAGCAAGAGGACTTCCAAGGTCATATGGCTTTGAAAGTCTGACAGCAGTTCTGTTCACTGGACAATAAAAATTCGGCTTTTTTCTCATTTGTGTGGAGACCCAACCATCGTTAACCTAACATAAGAATCCATATATTTCCTTGGAGAGAGAGGTAGTAAGTCCTAAAGAAGGTACAGAGCAGTGATGCTATGTGCATGAAGATAGTGCATGTGGTGTCCAGTAAGAGAAACACAGACAAATATCCCACACCTTTGTACCTGGCCATGACAATGGAAATAAAAATATCTTCTGCTGATATACTTGCTATTCAGTTCATGAGAAGGGAATAGCAGTTAAAATTGCAGTTTCATAAAAGTCAGTATGGACAGGGAGCTGGTTTTATATTAGGAAAATACCCACCATAGGCAGTCCCTAAAACATTCCTCTTAATAGCTCAGGTACCTAAATTAGGGATGCAGGCATGCACTTTCATTTCCCTGGTGCAGTTAACATCTGACCTTTGCCATCGTGGCTATATATTTGTATATTTTTAATATATTTATTTACTCAGACAGTGGTGATTTACAATGAATTCCTCTGCCTAGTTAGAAGGGTAGGGGAGAGAGGTATAAAGGGTAGGGTAAGAGAGAACAACTGAAGCCCTTAACCTCTTCCTGATGCAGTTGCAATGCAGCAGAAAAAGGGTTATAAAACAAAAGTGACAAAAATAGTAAGGAAAAAAAAAAAAGAAGGGGTGAACTGTAAGCATGCTTGTCCAAGAGGAGAGATTTAACTTCCGTTGGGATTATTTCATTACCTGAAAGTATAAAAGCTGTAAGAGTGGAGTGGAAAAAGTCCAATACTACATTTGCATGTTTTGTGCTCCTTTCAACTCTTAACTGTTGTCTGCAAAGGCTCTGTGTTGTTATGGCAAGCTATAGGACTGCTGGGGTTGCAGGAATAAGACTGAGAAACTTCCTGTAAAGATGGGAGTTAACCCCCTGAACTGAACATCCTCTTGAGCCTTTCTGCTATACTAACAGAAACAAAATCTTAAATATAAATTGTTTTGATTGCACTGTGAGCATATTGTCTGGGTCGGATTAATCAGGACACATACTGCTTTCTATTTTTAGTTCTAGTTAATTTAAACAAGAAATAGATGTGCAAACTGTCATCATTTTGTGCATGCCTGAACTAGAATTGAAAGCACTGCAAGAAACACTGAAAGGGGTTATAGTTTTTATCAGGTGGGTTTTTGACTAGTTTCTAAGGGCTGTGGATGAACTGCATTTTTTTTCCAATATTAGAAGGCAGAAAGGAGAGGACTTTCCCATATTCTGGTTTTAGAAGTCCTTTCATTCCAAGTGTGAGGGACTGATTCTGTCTGGATGCCAGCTGCACACCAAAGTCCCTCTATCACTCCCCACCTCAGCTGGACAGAGGAGAGAGGTTGTGGTGAAAGGCTCATGGATTTAGATAAGGACATAGAGAAATCACTCACTGATTACTGTCATGAGAAAAACAGAACCGCCTTTGGGAAATTAACTGAATGTATTGCCAATTAAATTAGAGTAGGATAGTGAGAAATAAAAACTAAATATTAGAAACATCTTCTCATCTCTTCTTTCTTCCTGGACTCAACTTTGTTCATGATTTTCCCCCTCACAGTGTGCAGGGGACAGGGAACGGGAATTACGATCATCACACATTGTCCCTGCTGCTCCTTCTGGAATCCCTACCGCAGCAGGCAGTCCTCCATGAACTTCTCAAATGTGAGTCCTTCCCATGGGGTGCAGTTCTTCATTCCAGCATGGGTCACTCACAGGTTCACAGGTCTGCCCAGCAAACCTGTTCCAGTGTGGGCTCCTCTTTCCATGGGTCCACAGGTCTGGCCAGGCTCCTGCTCGAGTGTGAGCTGTCCACAGTGTCACAGCCTCCATTAAGAATGTCCACCTGCTCTACCAAGGGTCTCCTCCGTGGGCTGCAGGTGGAATTCTGCTCCACCATGACCTCCGTGGGCTGCAGGGGCACAGCTGCCTCACCATGGGCTCATAGGGGAAGCTCTGCTCCAGCAGCTGGAGCACCTCCTGTACCTCCTTCATCTACTGTGGTGTCAGTGGGGCCGTTTCTCCCACATATTCTCATTCCTTTATCCTGACTACATTTGTACAGCAGGCTTTTTTTGTTCTCCCTGAGGCACTGCCACCACCACTCAGGGGCTCAGACTTAGGCAGCAACAAGTCCTTCTCGGAATTTCTGGCTGACACAGGCCATGGCCAACATGGAAACAACTCCTGGCATCTTCTCCCAGAAGTGTTCCCAGGACTTCCTTGCTACCAAGCCCTTTCTATGCAAATGCAATACACCTAGATACATGAATCCACTAAATCAATATCTATAAAAGAAGAAGTTTTTGTAAGAATGTACACCTGTTACAGCTAATTTTATGTGGGAAAGAAATATGAATTTGTTAAGAAAACTAGAAAACAATGCTTAATTAGTGAAAAGTTGTTAATATAGACCCCAGTAAATACCTGAATTAAAAAAAATTAGTTTTTATCCTTTTCAGAATAAGTGGTAAAGATATCAGTAAAATAAGTAGTAAAAGACTTAAAATGCAAGAAAATTAAATTCACTTTGCAATTTTGAATATTTCTGGACAAATAAAGATCCTCAGATTTTAAGCAGTTAATTTTTGCTAAAATCCCTTGTACTGATAATATAAACACAATCATAATGATTATAGTGGTGATCCTCTTAAGTCTAATGACCAAGAGAAATTTTAAATTTCACCTTCCCGTCAGGTAAGCCCTGTTGCACTACGATAGTGAGTCCTATGTACTTAGTATTGAGCACAAAGGGAGCCTGATCATGCTTGAATGAGAGTGTTACATTGACTTGAATAGAAGCAAGATTGCTCCATCAATCTAGATTTTCTTTCTTCTCCTTCTTCTTTTGTTTCAGATTGGTAACTCCGGCTTGAGCTGTCAGTCAAAAACCTTACTAGATGAGATTCAATGCCACTTTCATATTTCCAGTGACATTATGGATTTATATCATGCGTATATTTACATTTCACTTACAGTTTAACAGCAATATACCTTTAGAACATGAGTATTGAACAAACCTGATTGCTTCCTTGTATTAGGAGTCCAACTTTGGTTTACGTTTTTTACATAGAGAATGAATGTTTTCTAAAGGTACATAAATTCAGATTTAACCTTGTTATATTTTGTAAAAGACTTACAAAGATTTTGATTATATATGGCAAATTCAAGGAAAAAATACGTATGGTTTTGACTTGCTGCATTAATTGTTCTTGACTTTGATAATTAACTAATCAGCTACCTGCTTGTGGCAAGTATATGATTTTTTTAGATATTTTTCATCATTTTTTCAGGCAAGAAAAATAAGAGCTTACTTTAGGCAAAAGCTCAACTCTGAATGCTTTAATTGGACAATCTCAGTGAGGTATCTTTATTTTGGATTCCATTCAATTTAATCCTGACTTAAAAAGCATCTACATGTTGCTCATCTTGGACTGCCTAAAATTGTGTAAAAACCTTCAAACTGGGATGGATTCATTGCATTGCTTAAATAACACATCTTGAAAATTTCATTGTACTTTAATTTTTTTTGTCAGTCTAATATTTTTCTTCTATCTGAACTGTCGGTGAGGTCAACTAATTTCTGTATAACCAGTAACAACTAAACCTAGTTAGCATGTTTTCTGTACTAGCAGATTTTCTATTAAATCAGATGTCAGTAAGTCAGGCTGAATCAAGGTATAGTTCTCTATTTATTTCCCTCAAAAGGTTTTACACAGAAGGCAATGCACCAGTTTTCAGTCTAACTGCTAAATTCCTTTATTTAAGACTTTCCAGGCAATAAAATATATCATTAGTTAAGTACTAAAAAATTATTAAAATTATTGACTCTTGCAGTATTCCAATAGTCTGCAAATCCAACCCTATCAGGCTACGGGATAACCTTGTGAGTTATCAGACTAAACACAGGGCTGAAGATGTGCTTTTTTGCAGCTTTAGTATCCCAAGTATTATGTCTAACAGTTAATTGGTTTCTTAAGTCTAACAGTGTTTCCTGACTTCAAAATATATGGTTGTGAAAACTGCTTTCACCACAAACTATCTTTGTTTTACTGAAGTAATAGAGAAATATATAAAATGGTATTTCACACGGTATTTCTTGCACAACACACAGGGTATTTACTGTGGTTTTTAAAATATACATTGGATGCATTTGATATTTTCAGTCTTGGCTTTTAAATACTGTAGTCTTCTATGCTGTTCCCTTAAGCAGTGTCAGTATGTCCAAAACCTTACATGAAATGTAATTTTAGCCTTGCATTCATTGACATCTCTCACCTTTCTTTTGTTCACTTTAGTCTTCTGATTCATCTGTGCTCTCATTTTCAAATTCTCACTGTGGCATTTTCTGTGATCATTGACTTTTTCCCACCATCCTTCTCCTTTTATTCTCATTTTTGTTCTCATTCAGTCTTTCAGAACTGTCATATTATACTCTAAATTACAATTTATAATTATGATATTTTAAAAACTTCTAACTATACTTCCTTCTTGTTTTTTTCCCTTTTTGATATTCTCCAGCTCTTAAAATTACTTCTTAATATATTTGTTTTGTCATTTTTTGAACATTAACTTGAATAGACTTTTCTTTATTTTCTTTCAAGTATATTACTTTGTTCTCTCTCAAGATAATCAAGAATTTACATATTTCTTTTTGCATTTAATTAAGACATTTATTTCTTTTATTTATACATTGTTTTCATTGTCTTGGGCAATAGTTTGAATGAAATTAACTATGTGCACCTAAAATTCATTATCATAATGAGTACAAAACTGTGATTCAGTGTTTGCACTGTGAAGGTTTGCAAACGTTGATGTTGTTCTTCACATCTATACTCTTTTCTGAAACTCAGAAAGAAGGCTGCAGAAAATTGAATATAGAATTTTAATATAGACTGGAAGTATTCCAGTACTTTGATATTAAAATCAAAGTACAATTATTAAAACTTTATTGTGTGAAATAGGAAATGGGAAGTTCTAGGTTCTCTAGAAAACTGAGGAAGTTGCTATATCAGGCCAACACTTCTTGGAATACGTTCATTTATTTAGCTTATTCTACCATTGTACATATTCTCCCATTCTCTCCCATTCTCCACACAGTTGTGCACTAAGGAGTTTTATAGTTATCAATAGTATGGTTAGCACTCAGTTTGTCTCAATATCAATTCATCAAGCATAACACTTCCTAAAGACCCTCCTTCAAATTTTTGTGGAAATAGATCTTTCATGTGCTTCTGTTACTTCATTCTCTCATTCCTGTGCTTTAAGAAAACACTCAGAATTTCAGCAGGATGATACAGCAAGGAGCAATCTACCAGAGGACTTAGCATCACACACTGATACCTGTGTTGCATCCCCAAACATATACAAACCACGAAGATGTGGTAGTTTTTTATCTGACTGGAGTTATACTACTCAGCTACATCTGTATCAATAAATAAAGCAGAGTCGTTCTTCAGCCTCTGTCTGAATGGTGTGGCAGAGATCACAACCATACATGGAAAATAATAATTCCCTTTAATTGTTCATGTAGTAATAGATGTTATAAAACGCTGAAAAGTAGGAAGACTGAGAGAACAAGTTGCAATGCAACTGAGTTGCATGGAGGTAGAATGCCCAAAGACTTTCCAGGAAGGATCAGTGATGAAAAGATTCTGGAAATAAACATATGAAGGGAAACAGGAACTGCAAACACCCTCCACTGAGATTGCCTCCTGCCTTTTGTTGTGACAGTTTTTAATGCTTGTATAAACTGGCTATGTGGTTTACAATTTCCATCCCAGAGTTGGGACTTCAGAGTGTATATTGTTAAGAAAGTAAAGCCTGGGATTAGAGCTGTTCAGGGATACCAACTTCTTCCCAAAACACAGTTCTCTCACTGGGTTGAGAAGAAATTGGCAAGAAAGACACACAAGACTCTTCCAGCTCTATATAATTACTAAATCATTCTTGCTGTGACACAATTTACTAGGAGGAGCTTAGACACGGCTTGGTAGCTATATCCATTCCCTTATGTTCCACTGTTCAGTCAGTATAAATATCAATATTTGTAGAGAGTAGGTTTATCTAATTATAATCTAAACAAATGTTATGAAAAATAAATTTATGATTTCTTAGCTGTTCCTGCATGTTTTATCCTTAAAAGGATAAAAGATCCAAGACTTATTAATCCCAACAATTTTGATTAGCACCCCTCTGGAGGATAATTTAGATGGGCAAATGTGTGCCTCTCCCCACATGAGTCACCAAAAGCAAAGAGTTTTTGCTGCCTCTTTTAATCTCTGATCCCAACCGAGTCCATGGAGCTGTCTACCTCGATTTTCCTCCAGGGGAACACGTTTGCCCTTCTCGATGCCATATCTCTGAAAATGTTTTATGGGTGGCTGGGTGTGCATGGAGTGGGGAGCCTTGCTCTTACTGCCAGATGTAGCATATTCCTCAAAAATTCTTGCTCTGCATCACTTACGTCTTCCATTTTGTCCTTGGGGGCCTGTAGTGGTTTGACCTTGGCTGGATGCCAGGTGCTTACCAAACTGCTCTATCCCTCTCCTTCCAAAGTGGGACAGGGGGCAGAGACTTAGATGGAAAACAACTCATAGGTTGAGATGAGGCAGTTAATTAAAGCAAAAAAAAAAAAAAAAAAAAAAAAACCTTGAAAGCAGCTTGCTTGCATTAATGAAATGTTTTTTAAGCATGTGACTGGAGATAAAGTGGACATTTTTT
>VYZT01057734.1:1536-38185 GCA_013400735.1 Pomatostomus ruficeps | reverse complement strand
GGCTCCGCAGTACAAGAGAGACACGGGAAAAGTGGAGGGGAAGAAGAGTTACTGAGGAAGCAAAAAGAAGCTGCCCAGGTTCCTAAGGTGCTAATATGTAACTGAGTAAAAGCAGCTAAGTTTGTGCATACCAGGGATGTTAATGAACAGACAGATAAAGCTGAATCACAGTGAGACTTATCTAGCAGTATGTTATATCCTGCATCCTTTATTATCTTGTTTGTGTCTGTCTTGGTATTCCCTTTAGGACTTCATCCTTTTCCCAGGGCTTCTTTCAGCTGCCAGGGGCTCTGCACAGCCTCCTCAGGCTCTCTGCAGTCAGTGCCACCATATCCTGCCATGAACCTGCCACTTGCCTTCAGTGTCAGCAGCAAGAGCTACAGCCAGCAGGATTCAAGGATGTTTGACCTCTCATCCAGTCCGTGTATCAATTCTGCTTCAAGCTCATTCTCCAGCCTGTGCTGAGACTTCAAAGCCACAGTCTGATGCACTGCATTGATTTTGCCTCCAGAGACCATGAGAATATTTGCTTTCTCTGGGAATACATTTTTTCTACTGTGGCAGAAAATCAGACATAGACATATATAAACAAAGAGCTTTGAAAGAACATCTGGGACAGCGAGTGTCCAACAGAGACATATCCTGGCCTGTTTCCACTCTTTTGCCACTTGAAACTCATCCCTAGAGCCATAAACAAAGTAAAGAACAAGAGCATCAACGTTTTTCAAGGAACGCTCATACTGCATCTCAAAGTAATTGCTAGATGCCTTTGCCTGCAACCTTATTTTGTGCAGAACCTTCATTTGCCCTTAGACATCAAACACTCCCCAACTTTGAAGAAGTTTGAGTACAGATCTGGTGTTTGCAGTCGAAGCACACCTCTAGCATAATGATGAAAAAAGAAGGAACGTATTGAAGCAGAACACAGACAAACTTCTTCCAGAAGTCACTCTAATCAAGCAGCTGCTTCCAGCATGAGGTCATGTCAAAATGTTCCTCGACATGGTGAATACAGTTCTGACATGTTTTTTTGAAAAGACTAACTATATTAAGCTCATAACACTACTAGATCCCTACACTGGCCTCTTAAGGCAAGCACAAGTGTGTTAAGACACTGGTTTATTCCATAGACATAGTTAGAGGATAATACTCTTATTCAGTCACTTCTGTCTCACCATGGGAAAGAAAATTGCAATGAGTTATATATAGAAGAGGCAGATCCAATTTTTTTTCCAGTACAGTAAATCAACTATACACTTTGCATTCCAGTAGTTGCCCAAACCAATCTTAATATACTGCTTGGTAGATTTTAAAGGAATATATCTAGCATTTGAACCTCAAACATGTTGTAAAAATATTATTCTGGTGGTGTTGTTATCCAGACTTCTAATCACAGATTAAAAATCCAGTGGTTTAGGCAATGCTATAACAAAGAAGATGGCACAACATAAACGTTAATGGTATTTTGCATGAAAATAGATGATACAGAGGTGCATGATACACCAATATTCTTCTCCATTGTGGTCTGTCAGTTATAACCTCCCTTAGTTGCTAAGGCTGAAACATTTGGTTATAAAAGGTCAGGGGTTCCTTCAAGTATGGATCTGAAATATATATGGGAGTAAAGCTCAGTGGAAGGAGAAAGGGGATGCTTCTGAGGTTGATTTGCAGGAGTTCTCTTCTTACAACAGGAATTCTTAAAGAGCATCTGATTTTTATCATGTCTGGGGCACAAGAGCAGAAGCAATGGGACTAATTATAATGACAACAACTATGATAACAATGAAATGAGAACAATGAAAGAGAAAGATAAGAAATTTTTGTTCAGCAAATGGGTTCACTTTAATAGAAGCTTGTTTAAACTCTTGGGCAATGAGAGAAGGTGATTACTAGTGGACTTCAAATGTTTTCTGTCATCATATTTTTTCACCAATGCAAAGTTTCTAGCATTATAGGTGAAGAATTATTTAGTGAAAAAAAAAATCTGTTATCTAATCCAAGCTTTTACATTTGTCAAGTCTTCTCAAAAGTTCTTGTTCCCCTTCAGCTGGAGAACCACTTATGGGTAGGCATCAGAGTTCAGAGTATTTTCCTCCATGTGCCTGGTGTTTCTCAGATGTAATTTAATAGTGGTCACTCAGAATTAGTCATGTATTTGTCTGACAGAGTATACAATTTTGTCCTTCCAACAGTCCCAAAGATATCTTTGTCTGTAGCCAGGCGAGGCAGGTAGGTGCTGTAATTACGCTTTCAGAGGACAACACTATCATATTTACTCTCATCTTTTACTCATCCTTTGATAGCTTTTTATGATTGCTCTCTGGCTTTTGGCATGCAGCCATTTCCCATCCCAAAGGCAATGACAATCACAAATAGAAAGAAAAAAGGAAAAGATGACAGGAAGAAAACAGTCAAGTAAAACAGAAAGAAATTCTGGAGGGTAAGAGTGAAGGTTTAAAAGAAAAATTTAACACACAGCAGAACAAAATAAAATGCCTTAGACACATTGGTTTGAAGATAAATGCAAAACCTTTCCTTTAGACACTTAACAAGTACAGTGAGGCAGTAGCAGAGAAAGAAGAAAGGAGAAGGACAGCAATGGAGCAACTGTGTTGCTTTGTCACAGGCTTTTCTCACAGCACATTCTGAATCCACACTTTAAGGGTGGCTGGTTGCAAATCGTAAAATAAATATCAAAAAACATACCCATTTCTGAGTGAAGAGAGCAAGAAAAAATCTCAGCCCAAAGTCTCTCAGGAGACATATCTCAGCCACAGCATGGTTGCTGAAGATATAAATGGGTGTTTGACAGAAATTTTGAAACACATTTTTTTAATCAACAAAACCAAGTTAATTTAAAACTTTTTTTTCTTAAAATGCTTATACCATTTATAAAATATGGAGTTTCTGGTGAAAATCAGAAAGTAACACATGGTCTAAGCCAAACATCTCATAACCTGAAGGAGACTCTGGCCCTTTGCTTATGCCATGCTGGGATGGATGAGGAGCTTCTTTCATACTGCATTTTTAGTAGCCTCTAGGTTCACCTGATTTCCAACAGGAACAGCTTTGAAATCATGAAAGGTTTTACAAGACATGAAAAATGTTTCCTGTCCAGCTCTAGCATGAAGATTCTTATATCACCAAATAAAATGATCTATAATGGCTAAAATAGCTTTGTTAGTTTGGTTTATTATTGTGTAAATTGCAGAAAAGGCATGGAACTCAAATATGCAAAGGTGACAATTCCATTACTTACTTTCCAGCACAACATATGTTTTCAATTTAAGCAAATTTTACCATTTCCCAACTGCAAATTGGATGACATACAACAAAAACTGTGTTTTAACAGCTTTAGCATTTTATAGACATTACAGCCAAGCACCAGTCCTTTACCTTAGGAAAAATTAAGAATTACAAAGCGCTTGCTACAAAAACACCTAATCACCAGCACCCAGCTGGAAGCTGTATGGCCTACTGCATAGTGAGATCTACTAAAACACAGAATACAAGAACTCCTGGCCTTGAAAAAGATGCTTTTTCCTCTTTGTTTCCATGTCTATAAAATGGGGCACTAATACTTATCTGCTTTGTAATTGAGTGCTTTAGAAACAAGAGCTTGGTGGTTTTTGCGAAGTGGAGGTCACTTGATATTGCTAACAGCATGATTAATAATAAGGCAACATGGCAAATGCAGTAGAAAATATTTAAGCAAGCTTCAATGAATCGATTCAAAACTTCTAGTTTTGGGGATCTATTTCCATTAGATATTTAGTTCAAATAAAGCATGACGATGGTCTTTGTTCATAGCAAAAATGCTCCAGTAGATTGAGACTTTAGTTAAAAAACTTCCTTAGCCAGAGGATGTTTTCCAAGCTCTGTTAACATAAGGCCTGACATTTTTATGTACTTTTGGAGCTCATCTCTAGTAAACTGGCAGAATACTAAGCACAATCACAGAATCACACAGAAAAGGTGAGGGTGGAAGGGGCCACAATGGGTCTTCTGGTCCAACCTCCCTGCTCAAGCAGGGCCATCCCAGGGAACAGAATTGCATCCAGACTGTTCTTCAACATATCCAGTGAGGGAGACTCCACAACCTCTTGGTCACTTGCACAGTAAAGAAGTTCTTCCTCATATTCAGGGGTCTCATATCCCATTGCCTCCTGTCCTCTTGCTTGGCACTACCAAGAGCCTGGCTCCATCCTCTGACACCCTCCCTCCAGATACTGACAGACAGTGAGGAGGTCCCCTCTCAGTCATCTCTTCTTGAGGCTGAGCAGACCCATCTCTCTGTCTGTCCTTGCAAGAGATTCTCTGTCCCTTAATCATTTTCATTGCTCTCCACTAGACATTGGCAAAATGCTACCAATAAAAGAATGCCAAGATCTTTAACTTTTTTGTAGTAGTACATAAATAAACTGCATATTAAAATACTTACTGTGAAAGCCTGAAAAATCACTCTTTTATTCCAGATCATCTATAAAATCTGGGCTCCACTTCAGTCTGCTGGAGTTTTGCCATTGATTCGGCAGGGTACAGATTTCAGAATGGACTTTGAAACAATTGGATTAGAAACAGCTACTTTCCAGATTTCCCATATTTCACAGTGGAAGCTAAGAAAGGACGTTTTGAATATTGAAGTAATTTAAGCCAGCCAAGAAGGATGCAGTCAGTAAACTTGTTACTTTGCTAAAAGATTGACTGTCTGGAAAATCTTGCAAAGCTGGACACTTATTATTTTTGCATTAGTTCTCAGAGATCTGAGGCACAGTCTGTGAAATGAATCAAAGGTGTGTATATGTGCACGCTATAGTCAGTGTGGTACCAGTTTTCTGTTTATCACATGCTCACAAACTCTTATAGCCATATGCTCGTATACACTTTGATACAGCAGAGTTTCATATAGCTTAAACTGATTGTAAGCTGACAGCTGCACAGAAAAGAAAGAAACTCAAAAAATATGTGGGAGTGGTTTCCATACTTACTATCTGGACAATATTCTTCAACACTTCCATTCCTGCATCTATCGTATATTTTTCTTAGTACTTTAGACCTCAGTAGTATTTTTGTTTTGTTAACAATGATGAAATGAATCAATGTTTTTCACTTTTGTGTATTCTACTTTTCTGCTTTCATTTTTCCCAAGACCAATATAAATACTCTCTTGTCCAGAAGTTCAAATCTGGGTACTGCCAATTAGGTGTCCAAAGGACCTTGTTTCTCTTTTTACTTTCTCTCAAGACCGCAGGGTCAGTATCTTCCTGTTTTTGTTAGGCTTCTTTCTGTTCATCTTCTCCTTCTGTACTTATATAATCAAAGCAATGTTAATTTGCCACTCAGGAAATCTACTCTTCTCCTTTAGTCAAGGCCTGCCCCAAGGACAGTGATTTGGACACTGGCATCTATTGTTTCAGCTGTCTTCTTCCAGGGAGGAGTTTAATTGCTTCTCCCACCTGCATGACAGAGTTTGCGTACTCATCACCATGGCCCATGGCTGTGCAGGGACCAAAAGCACTTCTGCTGCACTTAACCATATTTTGCTACCCTCTGCCATATTACTATTTGACACTGTGGGCTGAAGTCAGCCTCTATGTACATATTCTCTTCTGACAATAATCAGAAGCAGTACTGTCCTATCAAGAGATTATTTTTGAGGCCAGTAGGTGATACATAGAATTGCTACTGCTTGTATAAGCTCTATCCAGTAAATTGGAAAGACCTCAAAAGATGTATAAAATTTTGTTTCACACACAGGCACATGTATACACACTTGTATTCAAGAAAAAAAAAAGATAATGACAGTATTATAATCTTTGCAATCAAATACTCTTACATAACGTCTCTACAATATCAGTCACTCTTGTAAAAATACCCTGTTGCATTAAAATTCTTTTTTCCAAGTGCCCAAAACTATTTAGAATAATGGTCCACCTGTTCACCCAGTTGTCTTCTTCAGAAGGGCTGATTGGGATAATTGATTGTGGGGGCTGATGAAGGGGGCAGGAAGATGAGGTCAGTTAATTGCTGCCTGGGGAAGAGGATGTTGGAGGTCTCTTCTGTTCCAGCCGAGGGCCCACTTGCAATAAATGACATACAACAGAGATGCTCAGAAGACACTCTTTTTAAGATCCTTCCCACAAGGGAATAACAGATGTTCTTTGTGATTTATGGGTCTGGGTTTTGGGGTCTAATACTGTAAAATGTCTGTGCAATCTGGACTAGGCATCACAAACAAGTGCAAACAAATATATCATGACATTATATCTCCCTGCGCATTAAGAGAATAAAATGGCAAGCACCAGAACTGGGTAAAATACCTTTCAGTTCTCCTTTTACGTAACTGAAATGTGTGCAGACCTCACACGCTTTGAGAATTTCCACAGCCAATGCTTTCTGGAAGGAAACAACCCTCGTCCTGAACACTGCTGTCCCATGGGTTCCCTGCCTTTAGATTATGGGAGATCTCACATCTGTTCTCAGACTTGCCAACTCTAATAAAATGTATTTATTTCAGGCTTCGCTGATGGTTAGAAAAAAATCCTTAATAACTATTGAAATGGAAATCAACAACTGTTCCAGGTCACAGTAAATGGATTTGAGGACTTAGTAACCTGGCACCCCTGAAAATGTCTTCTATATAATGCTAGACAAAATGAGCATATTTGTGAGCATTTGGTCAGCTCTCATGGATGCATACTCCATTACTGAACAATGTGTCTTTCTTATTTCTTCCTTTTTCTTATCCTCTCTAGAGTAATAAAAATACAGGAGCCCTAATACAATCTTTTCTGTCTTCCCTTTTCCTCTCCCTCTATCAAGTGTCTTTGATGCAGCTGTGATTTACAGTGTTGAGGATGGCAAATCATCCATACTCCACACACTGTTGTCTCAAGTGAGGACAAGGAGTTTGAGAACAGCACAGTCCTAATGCAAACAGTCGTGTTCAACAAAGCCATGAACAAAACAACCTGCTGTACCTTTGGTATCGAAACATATACATTTTCTTCTCCAGCCCTTAATGAATGCTTGAAAAAAAAAAATCCAGACTAATTTGCTTTGAAATTTGGCTGGGAGAATATTTAACATGTTTTCTTTTATGTTCAGATGTCATGGCTAGAAAATGGTATTTGTGTTGGTATTCATATGCCATGCCTCTCACTTCCCTGCCAAATGCCTTTTATTGCAACGGGGTTTATATGGGAAATGTCTCAGTTTATCTAAAACATCAAGAAAAAAATTATTTTTAGATCTATTTTCCTCCCTCCCCCATCTTAATTCTCACATGCATAATTAGCCAGCAATCAGGTATAATAGCTAGACATGTAAATGCCTTTAGTTTCTTGCAGGTGCAAAAACCCAAGGTTACATACAAAATCAAGCCCTAAGGATTAGTCTTTCAATATAGGACACAAAGGCTGCCTTCCCCCTCTCCTCTCAAGTGATTTCTCAAATACAGATACTTCTTTCATGTATAAAATCTAATAATGTAATCACATCCTGACCCCTATAATGTATAATGCAAAAACATTGTTGAGTGAGCATCTATTATGAGTCAGTTTTGGCATCAGTTTTGGCAATCTGAACATAGCAATACAGTGAACAGAAAATTAACTCTGGAAGATGAAGCAATTACCAGGAGATCAGCTGAAAAATGGAGACTTACTTCAAGAAAAACTTGGGAAACAGATTCTTTTCTGACTTAGAGGCACTAAGCTGTTTTTTTCAGTTACAAGAAAAGAAAAAGATAGGACCTTGGGAATAATGTCTGTGTGTATGAGAACATACACACAATGTGAAATGGGGAACAATCTGTAGGGATTTCTTGTTTTCCCGTAGTTAGTGTAGAGAATATTTACCTTTATCTTCCACTAAAGCTGGATTAGCATTTTGAACTTTAAAGATGAAAATCCTCTCCTGGGTATATACAGTTTTCTAAAGGTGGCAAATAATGATTCAGAAACATCTTCCCTCCTAGATAATTTATCAATATGCAAAACTAAAATCTTGAGTGAAACAAATGGTTCAAGGTACACAATCAGACCTTCCCCAAGGGCTAGTAATATGGCACCTAACTGCAGCTGACAGTGTGTAAGGCTGTGGTTTATGAGAAAGAAAAGAGGTTTCTGAGGTGGCTGAATAGCCGGGTTAAAAGATTTTTAAGCATGAAAAACCAACCCAAAGTCATCCTTATTGTGGCCATAAAATAAACACAAAATACAGGCACTGTGAGTAGGTCTGCCTATATGGTCAGAGAGGTCACTGTCTTTTTCTTCATGGTCACAGGTCATTTATTAGAACTAACTTTTCTGAGGAGCTGTGGAGTGCCCTCATAATCAAGGAGAGGGTCAGGTTTACAGAGACAAGAAACAAATTATTGTTACACAACAAATAATCTTTTCTGTCCGTTTTCAGACTTAAGCAGCTGAAATTCTCCCCTCTGTGCAGATGCATTTTTGTGGAGTGGAAGCAAGCTCTAACTTGTTCATCACTAAGTCAAACAAGTGCAGGAAGGCCAGATCCCTGTAAGATCTGGCATGCCTGTATTTAATAATGTGTTTAGATAGCAGCAATTGCAGCCTGTCCTGTTCCTCTCTACTCCAGCCACAGAATCAGAGCAGTTCCAGAAGCAGAGGGGAGCATTGACGACCCAACAAGAAGGTAAACACTGAAAACATGCCTTTGCCTGCAGTCTAATCTAGCCCGTCAGGTATTGAGACAGCTGAGAGGCTTTACACAGCACTGCTGGGCTCCCCTTCACAGCAGCAGGGCAGAGCCCCACTCCCAGCCCAGGGAGGGCCCTCAGTTCTCTGGGCATCGGAGAGTTTGCATCGCGATCTTTAACCTCTTGGGCTGACTCTTGTTTGTCTACAAGAAAAGTCAAACTGTCTCAACATATGAGATTTAGCTCAGTATTAAGCCACAAATCCTAAGCCCAGAAGGGCTATCCTGTGACAACCTGAAGTTTCTGCCCTGCCATTGCATATTATGTCAGCTTTTCATGTTGCAGCCCTTTCCTCAACATTCCTCTAATTTCATTTTCATGCTGCTTCTGGAGCAAAGTGCCCTAATGTCATGTGCCAGAGATTACATCGCTCACATGGAGACCTATGCACATCCTGGAAGAGTTTGAGAACTGAAAAACTGTGCAAGAAGCCCCAGAAACTGCACCCTTGAAAGGATAACACATACTGTTGCAGACATTTGGTGCCTCTCAGACTATTCTGTGCTCTAAATTGAAATACAGCATTTGTCCTCCTAAGACTGGCAGGGTGGAGGCAGTGCCAGGCTCTTTGGAAGAGCATTCTGCAAATACCTCTGTAAGGCACCTCTGCTTCCCCTGCGCTCCTTGCGCTGCCTGCCTTGTGTACTTTCGTCCCTCTGCTACTGATGAGGCTCTCCCTCTTTGAGAGCCAAAAAGCCACCCACTGCGGCTTTCTCCATTAGGCCATAAATGCTCTTGAGCTGCTGGAATCTGTTTTGTAAATAGACAATTAAAATGAAGAAGGAAAAAAAATCTCTGCTCAGCTTTGCATAGTCAGAGCCCAAAGACAGCTGTCTTGAGGGGCTCAATCCTGCACGTCATGAGAAGGCTCTGGAAAGTGCTGAGTGCCTTCATCTCTGAAGAGCTTAATTGGAGACAGGGGTAGCAAAGCACCTTCAGCACCCCACTGGATGAAGCCACATGTTATTGGGACTCCCACTGTTTTCTGTCATCAGAGCAATTGGTTTTGAGAATAAGCAAGGAAAAAATCTCCCACTGACACCAGTGGGAATCCTTGGCACATACGGGGAACAAAACGCTATGGCTGAGATCTCTGGATATGGGAGCAGTCTTTTATTCTGCTTATGCAAATTATTTATACAAATTATGCAAATAATTACCAAGTCATTCTGGTGACTGTATAATAATAACAATAATAATTATTGTAATTACTAATGTTGATGTTGTTTGTCACTGTTGTTGTTATTCACATTTATTGTGATTATGCCTTGGGGCCAGCCAGGAACAGTGTCCATTAGGGCTGTACACAAAAGAGCAGTCAATGCCCCAAAGAGTTTACAAACTGAAGAAACCCCACGGATGCAGAAGGGGAGGGACAGTGGGAGGGGATGATGCAGTCAGTGGATTTAGGATTGGGGACTGGGAAGGAGCAGGGCAGGGAGCCACAACAGGACCAGTATGGGCAGACTGTGAGGAAGGGAGACATTTGTGGATTTCCTTTGTGTTTTTCTCCAGGGCCACAGAGGTATTAGCACTATCCCAGTGTGTGACAGATACATCCACCTCTCAGATCTGAGTGTGTAAGAGGTCTGTTAGAAGTGTCTGTCCCATAAAGTTATATTTTACCCACTCTTGATCAGTGCAGAAATTCCTCAGCTGCCATCCTCCTTCTTGTATAGACTGGGCTTTTGAAGTGCTGTTTCTCTGCCCTGAATCTCTGTTTTAACCTTCCAACCCATTCCCAAGGAAACTGTACTGATGGCGGGTTTTCCCTCATCCTACTGTGTTCATACCTAAAAAGGTGGAGAAAAAACCCCAAACCAACAGTTAATGAAAGTGAGAGCTGGCTTAACCTAACCTTCTTCATTCCTCATCAGATGTTTTCCAGGTGCTTACTAATATGGAAAAAGAGTTGTTGCCAACCACTGCTCCCTTCCCAAAGTGGCTGCTTTTCATTTCCCTGCCACGACCTTGAGTAACTTCACTGACCACTTCTACATAAAACAGGCTGGGGCTGGTTCTCCAAGCTTTGTGCCAGGTGGCAGGAACTAGCTAAACCCGCTCAGCTGAACCCCTGTGAAGCAGGGTGACCTTCACTCAGCTCTGTGCCAGGACCTGGACCCAGCCCATGCCGTGCCTGGCAGAGCAGTGGGAAGGGGCAGTGCTGCCTCCAGCCAATGCCTGTGCCTATGCTCTGGCCTTGATCAGTTTATTAATAGAGCCACTTAATGGTTGTTTTTGCCAGATCCCTGCTGCTGTTTCTCCTTCCTGCAATTTTCAGAGTGTTTGTCCATTGTTACTTGAAATAAATGAAAGAAAAACTCACACAAATTACTTGTTCCCTGAAAAATGCAAGGAATAGTCTCATTACTCGAGTTGTAGAGATAACCCGTCAGCCCTCTTGCATTTTGGAACTAGTATATGTAACATCTCATGGCTCTTCACCAGCAAGACTTTCAATTACAAGGACATAAATCCAGTCAAATTTCACTCTAGTCAAGTCTTTTATTCCTGATTTACTCCCTTACAATTTAAAGCACTGTAGCTGTATTGTGCTGGAAAAAATAGAGGAACTTTTCAAATCTCAGAAGTCTGAATTTCTCAAAATGACATATGTGGCTATGATTTCCTGTGTGAAGTACAAATTATCAGGAATGTTTCTGCAGAGCTGAGAGATGCCAGAAACCATTTTTTTGGTCTACATTTCAACAGTTATTCTTATCCTATTTTAACTTTTGTGTAAGTAATAAGGGTGGATGAACGTTCTTCCCTTAACTTTTCAGTCTCTGTATTTTCACTCTTCATTAAGTTTTGTCTTTTCTGTTCTCTCCCCCTTTCCCACAATCTCTTATTACTGGAATATGAGGTCATTTATTATCAGCCTGAATCAAACTTTCAAAACTACAATGTTCAAATGGGTCCTGCATTAGGCATGAGCTAGGCCTATTCCAAATGTGTAACATCATTTTGGTGCCTAATCGTATCTTACATGACAGAAATGTGTAACAGCGTTTTTCTGGCGAGGCTTCTTATAACCAGAGAACATCCAATCTATTTATTTGTATTGGGTACAATGTGGGGAGTTCACAGCTGCACAGAGTAACCTGTCATTCACAAAAGTCTCAGACTTCTGGAGGACTCTCTGTCTGTTGTTGGAGGGATAAAACAGATGAATGTGAGGAAATAGTTGAAAGGTTCAGCTTCCACTAGAATAAATATGAATAGCCTTGAGCTGACAGATGTAAAAGGACAATTGTATAACAACTTCCTTTCTACCAGGAGACAATATTCCAAGCCCCTGTAAAACACAATACACTATACAATACAAACACAATGCAAGTGTGCTTAACAAATTAAATAGTTGGGGTAAGAATATTTGGATAGTTGGACTTGTTTTCTTGATTTCTAATTTTCCAAAAATGTTGGCTAGATCTAGGTTTAAAAATGTCTTAGTTAATTTAAATTTCCCTTCCTATTATCCCTTTCTGAGCCTCCTGGAAAGCTGAGTAGGTTTCATAGTTCCACAGAATAGTTTCGCTTAATGGAATGGTATTTATCTTGGCCATTATGAAGTTCTCTGTGTCAAGCAGAACTTCTCATATTAAAAAAATTCAAAATGTGAAAGAAAAATTGCAGAAAACAGTCCCTTGAATAAAATCAGCAGAGGCATTTCGGGATTATCAGATCCCCACAAAACAGGGAAATACCCACATTCTCTAAATGGGTAAAAGGAAATGCCCACCTTCTGTAAATTTCAATGGGTAAAAGGTACCTTCTAGCCATTGTCCTGGGTTTCCTCAATACCTGTTTGTACTCAGTGATAAGGGAAAGAGGCAGAGAAGGTCAGTAGTGCTCAACAGTTGCATGATCAAGCTGATCCATCTCCAGCTCTCACTGTGGTCAGGGAGTGTCTTGGCTGCGTGGCTTGGTGCCATTTTCATCTCCTTTACTGCTCCCAGTAGTATTGCTGGCTTGAAACAAAATTATTTTGGGGACAGGATAGGAAGGAGCATCAGCACAGGAAATCCATCCTGATGTTACTTCTATTCTGAAAGTCACACATGCAGAAGGCCAGAGGCAGAGGTGCAGGCCTTTCCTTCAGCCCTTTGCTTTAGCTCCGGATTGCCTGGGGTTCTGCAGAGGATCGTGCTATGGCCAGGCACGTGAGCAGCTGCCCTGGGTAAATTGGAGCGGTCAGTCCCCCAGCACTCTCCAGACATTCACAGCCGGTGCCAGCTGCCTCAGGTACTGTCTCTGCTATCACCCCAAAGCCTGTGGCAACAAATTGCTCTATCCTTGTCCCTTTTTGCAGCTCAGCAGAACCTGATGAGCCAGTGAAACAGTTATGTTTACTTTTGCCCACTGTCATCAAACAGTGTGTACAACAAAAATCAGAGCAGTCTCATTTACCCTCTCGAATGGTTCTATCTCGATTAACTATATAAAGGAATTGTTTCCATTTATTGAGGCGTTGCTATATCCTTAGATGAGGAGTATCACAAGCTCCATGTAATCATTAGCCTGGAACAGTGCTAATTCTGAAATACAGAGGAAAAAATTCTCAAAATACTGATGACTAAATTCTTTATTTGTGAAACTTTTGTCGTGAGATGCTTTATTGTCAAACTGGCAGGAAAACTGAGAGTGGTACTCACAGGAACTGTGGCATGTAGAGGTAAATTTTGAGGTCAATTACAAATCACAGCGTATACATTTGCATTTTGTATAGTGGCTGAAAATGAATGTGCTATTGTGAGCATCTATTCAAGATCCCCACACTCCAACTGGCTCTGCCTGCTCCATTTCAGTATAGTGTCTGGTAATAGAATTATACTGTGAACAATATACATGCTGAAGAATAATAGGTTGAAATTAATTCCCCCAGTGGTGTTTTCACTGCACCTTCACCTTCTTGGCAACTGTGAATATCTGTAGCTTATCTTAGACACTACACTAGGAGTAGACATTTAAATTAATTTTAAGCAGCTTGAATGAAAAAAAAAGTCCTCTATTCTTTTTAAAGTTGCCTCTATTCTACTGCTCTCAGCTGTTCTTTTTCCAAAAGTGCTCACATATATTTGAAACAATAATTCTTTACCCTAAAGCATTTTCTCAAGATTCATAGCATAGCTAAACATCATACCATTTTTTTGGCAAAAATCAGGACCTCATTTCATCCCTGAAATTTATCAGTCCAGTTCAATTCAGCAGGACTTTATTTTTTACATTAAAAAATATACAAAGATTCTCAAACTGTAAAAGAGACAGACACTCTCAGGTACCTATCACAGGTAATCAGAAATCATGCTCAGAATGTGTATTTCCCTTGTACGTCCATTTGTCAGGAAGTCCAGTCTCGAACACAGATCACTGCTTGGTAAATGGATCATCTGTTGTCTAAAATACTGAAGTGGAAATAAATCTTATGACATATCCTGAGCCTTTCTTCTGTTGATTTTTTTTCCTAGACTGGAATAAATTGAGGGATTATATCTTGTATTTCATAGCTAGAGAGCTTAAAGAAAAGGACTTAGATATGTAATGAATAAAGATGTCTCCTGGGAAAGAAACAAAGAAAATAAAGAGTCAATGAATGAAATATTTGCATAGGTAAACAGCAAGATCTGCCTGAACCTACAAAGGGATGACAAAGAAATTAAACAAAGCTCACCAATGGAAATAGTAGCAAAAAATTACCGGATTTTGCTAGATCAAATGCACTTCTGTTCAAACTGGATCAGTTCTAAAATAAATAACAGTAAGAAATAGCTATGATCCATTGATTTTTTGCTCCAGACAAACATTCTCTCAGCAGGCAATACATTTTATCATAGCAGACATAAGCTTCAGTAGCCACTCATTACCTTCAGGAGTCTTCCAAATCTGATTCACCTCAAATGCACATTTGAGTTCAGGTTTATGTCCTGATTTTAGCAACACTTTCAGTCTTAAGTGTCTTCTTGGGTTTTTTTTTTTCTGAGAGAAGAAATTCTTTGTGTGGTTCCACTATACAGCAAAAAATAAAATGTGACATCAACATGAAATACTAGAAAAGCCTGAATTTTAAGCATCACATAAACACCAGCTTAGTTCTTATCTTTCAGGACAGAGAACATCTTTCTAGACAGGTACATTTGACAGCTCTTATTCACTAGCCCTCCCATCCCCGCTGCGAGGAGGTTCAGTTAATGGTCCTGATAACTGCATGGGTGCAATGCCAGCAGCTTTATCAACATGTGAGTGTCTGTGATGAGGATACAACTGACCTTAATTCCACTTTCAGACTCTTACAGTGACTTGCTGTATGACCTTCAGCAAGGAACTTCTCTGCACACTGTTATTCCCAACGGGATAAAGAGATAATGATGTCTATCCACCTGGTAATGAGATTTGAGGGCTGCTGATAAAGTACAGACCAAATTCTTGGTATTATCAGCACTTATGTGACTTCAGCAGCGTCAGTCAGTTAGCCTTTGCAGGGAGCAGGAGCTGGGTTGGGAAGCAGTAATTGGAAGTAAAAGCAATTGATACAGAGGGCTGCTTAATGTGGCATTCTGGGCATTGACTGGTATCTCAATGGGGTTTATATGCATTTTGTGTACCTCATGTCTCAGGAAAAAAGAGAAGGTAAGAAGCTTACTGCAGAAAAATGCCTTTGTTTCAAATTTTTGCTTTGCAAGTGAACTTCAGTCCCTGTTTTGATTGGGACGGTGGACCAGACAACTTCCAGAGCTCACTTTCAACCCAAAATCCTCTGTCATCCCAACTGAGTGCTGTTGCCTTAATTTCCTTCACCCCTTTATTGCTGTTTTTCATACAATACATTCTTTACCTTTGAAATCCATAGTTTTCTCTCTGATCTATTTCCTCAATATTTTTTGCATAACCCAACTAGGGGCCAAGAGAAAGTTATAAGCATAGTTACTTTTAATACTAGCAAAATGTACCCCATACATAGCACCTGGGCAAAGTTACTGGATGTACCAGTTAAAGATCAAAATAGTTCTGACAATTCAAACACCAAGGAAGGAAAGTTCTCTTTGAAGTTTCATTTTCTATTAATCCACTGCATATTATCAGTGGAAACTCAAGAGTCTCCCACCTGCTTCCTCATTATTGTCCATAATCACACCAACTGTTTTCTCTTCAAGCACAGATTCCTATCCAAGTTCATAAATTACTTTTTACAAGCTTTCACTTGCTCAGTATAAAAATGCAGAAACACTTTCATGCCAGAAAGTGGGAAGCTCCACCCCACTGCATCTGACCCCAGCATTCAGCTGTCTTTGTAAAGATTTTGAATGTTGGAACTTGATCTGAGGGGGAAAATACTGTTTTATTTTAAAAGGGTGTAAACAAGTGATTATAACAGGTGTAAACAAGTGATTATAACAGGTGTAATCTTTACTTTTACATAAATATTGTGGTCATTCCAGCAGGAGAGAAAGCCTTTCTCTAGAAGTTAGCCTGTTGCTTTTTTATTGCAAAAGTGAGTTGAATTAGTGTAATTTTTTAAAAAATAAAGTATCAGAGAGTTTGCTTATATGGAAAATAATTCAAAGGAAAATGAATAGGATATTGCTACAGCAGTCTACATGGCAGGACTTGTACAGTTCCCAACTCTAAGGGAATCTGTAAAATTTTGCATTTTATTCATTTTTTTGTCATTTTTGCAGGGTTTTCATGTATACAGTTGTTCTCCTTTTGGATGGGAAAATGCATATGTTGACATGAATAAAAACCCAATATGTTCTCATAAGCTTCTGTCTATCATTTTTATTGCATGTGATACAACTATTGACATGTGAAACAGAAGCAGAAAGGAAGGTGTTTCACACTAAAGAAATTAGCCATCCATTCAGGGAACACACTGAGGTTTTTACCTCATTCCCTTTTTTCCAGCACACTTTTAATCCTGCCTAGCCAGAAAGAAGGAAAAGAGAAAAATGGTGACACAAGCTTACACAAAGACAGGTTTTCCTGGCAATATCCTCATGTCCATGGGAGTATGAAGGATTTTGTGCCCTGGTTTCCTGTTGTCACCGTGACAGCGTGGAGGGACAGGCTGCAGCTCATCATGATGCAGGCAGAGCAGCTCTAGCCATACCCACTCCCCAACAGGGATTCCATAAATGCAACTGGCATTTCAAAAGCAAGTACATCCAAGAATTGAAAAAGACATTTGTCATCTTTTTTAAAAGTTGAATTAGACTGGAGTCAAGCAAAGTCACTATACACCTGGAGATTTGGAAGCACAACCAACCATACCTCTTGTAACTGTTTTAGTGACTCAAAACTCTTTAGTATGAGTGCAGTGGCCCATCAGACAGTGGACAGCATACACATTTTATCAACTATAACTGGTAGCAATCTGCTTATTCCCAGGATATTTTGGCAATAGATACAAAAGTTAATGGCTTTACACTCTGTCTCAGTTCTAGCATTAAGACATGACTCGTTAGGCTTTTTGTTAAATATTGTCAAAGTCGAATGCTAACATGGGAAAGCACCAATGTAAAGCATTAAGCGCATTCTTCCTGTCAGAATCAGTGACAGCTTTGTGAGCATTTTATCTGAAGAAGGATTAAGCCAAGCTGGGAAGGCAAATGATGTTGAAGTTTTGCTAAATTTTGTTTTATTTTCTGTTTGAATTCCCAGATAGCCTAACATACACAGCAAGTTTTCTTTCCTGCAAACTGCTCTGAGTGCTTGACACCCCACTCAACATCTAAAAAGGAAGGCCATGAAGCGTAAGGTGATCAGTGTCAGAGCAGTGATGAGGGAAGCACTGGGGGCTAGTTCTGCAGTGGAGAGTGCTGTGGTACATGGGGAAGAGAGACGAATTAGCGGAAATCAGCTGGTGTTCTCATCCGTGCGTTATGTTAGATGCATTGGCAGGAGCAGACATGATGATTTATCTGGGAGAAAATAGCCTGGTAGTAGATACAGAACTCAGCTTCTTTAAGATAGAGATGCATACGATATGCTTGAGACAGGCAACACAGAATATAAAATGGATGTGGAAGAAGCACTGTCAAGTTATGTTTAAAGGCAGTGGAAAAAAAAAAGATGCAATTGAAAATACTTTGATAGAGCAGAGATTTGATAATGTGATCCTTCAGTCTTAAGGATATTAAAATATGGTATAAGATGTATTAGTTCTTTGTGTTAGCAAACCCAAAAGGCTTACACTTATTCGTTAGATATTCCAGCAGATGTAGTGAATGCAAACTTACTGGGCCCTTTGAAGAAGTAACTGACAGGATGGGTTTTCTTGCTTGCCAAGAAAATCACTTAGAGACAGAAAAACCAACACTGATGTCTTATCACCCATTGGGTAACAGTGCCATTGACCCAAAGTGGTATGGCAAAGGTGACACTAGGTAGGAAAGAAGGGAAGAGGAATGCAGTTGGATAAAAATTAACCCTTTCTGGAATGTATGGCGAGAGTCACAAAGTATTTTAGACCACGATCTATGCAAGCTAAGGGTTAACTTCTTTCTGCAGCTACTGGTTGAAATGAGGAGAATAAAGTTGCTTCTAAAAAGACTGTCACTGATGAGCATTGACCTTTGATGTTTGACTGATTTGATTGTTTCCTGATATTTATTTTTTAGCATTTATTGACCAGAAGAGGAAAGAAAAAAATGCCTAGTTGCTATCTCATATTAGTGAACACTTCAGACTTCAGAAGATACAAAATTTTGTGGAAAATGATCAGGCTTTCAGCAGTATTAGTAGATTTTCATGTCAAACTTTTTTTTTTTTTAAGAAACAGATTAATATGGAGCAGGCATTATGCAGTTTAAAAATAAATTTCCTGTTATTAGAGTAGGTCACTATTACAGGATGTTTGCTATGTAGAATAAACCTTTGGGGATAGCAATCATATTGGACAGAGAGCAGATTGTGACAGCAATAATAAAGTGAACAGCACAACAGTGTGGGAAAGGCAGAAGAAGGAAAAAACTACTGCATTGTATATTCTTAACTGAGATTCACATTGAGATATAGGCTTAAATAATTATAAGAACTGAAAGTGTTTTCTTTTCTGTATATTTCCTTAGTCTTCTAGAATACAAAAAAGAAAACACACTTGTATGATTTCATTCCATTGTACTTTCTTTTTTTTCTTGATCTGTACAAGACTCAGAATCCACGTGCAGTAGGGACAAACACTACATGTCATGCTATTGATCAGTGCTAGCATATAAACCCACCAAGTCAACAAATTAAATGCCAAGCCCCTTCTGAGAAAGCCTGAGAGGAAAGCTGAATTGGATGCCAGACCCTGAAAACATGTTTGCTTTTGTTGAACACAGAAGATAAGACCATCAGCACTTCACACAGCCTGGCTGCCCCCAGCAACAAAATATGAGTACATATCTCAGCTGGCTTTTAATATCACTGCAAAAATTTTAGGTTGAGACAGTCACAGCAGAGCAGGACTCCATTCATGCAGGACTTTAGAGAGCTATCTCAGCAGCTTGACTTGAAGCCAGATACAAACAGGAAACCAGTACAGCTGTTTGTGTCTGCTGGTGTAGCTATTTTCTTTATCTGGGGTTTTATTTTACATTCATCATCCCAGCATCAGGGCACTTCTATTCACAGCATCTAAAACAATCATGTGCACCAACTCAGGTTTCCAAAGGGCTCTCAGAGGTATCTTAGGAAAAGCACCATGCAGTATTCAGGTCTGGGATCTTGCAAAATCAAGACAAAGATTGCCCAGTGTCACAGTTTTTATGCGACAGTTGTAAATTGAAGGAGTCCAGCTGCAGTGTCAAAGCCATCTTCAACACAGGACCTTTGGACCTGCTGTGGAACATCCAACACTATTCCATCATTCAGTGACACACTTGTGAATTTAATCACCCACCACCTTCTAGTACAGTATTGATACCATCAACAATTTGGGAAAGTGAATTTGGCCTTTTTCATGAAGACACAGGGGTTAGTGCAGTGCAGGACACTCTGTCTGGATGAAAGTTTTGGGGTTCAGTAATAAAACTTAGTCAGCAAAGACTGTGTTTGTCTTCTCTAGTGTGAGTTTCTGTCACCTCAATCAATGCCTTAAGCAAATGGAGAAGGAAGGCATTGGTCACCACCTAGGTTCAATAAAAAAATTATGCAGCTCTGTATTTCCTGATTGAGGAGCACTTAACAATTCCATTATTTGCCTTGGCATCTTCATTTTGAAATAACACAGTTTGGGCAATTGGAAATCTATTTACATAAGACTGGGTGGTGACTGCTCAATGGACAGGTTTTTAATTTGAATGAAGACTTTTCAGACCAAACCTGACCTCCCTGGCTTTGGCCAGCTATTCAGCTGCATGGATACTACTCAGTCCAGGGAGGAGAGGGGGGAGCCATGTTCTTCAGGTGTTCCAGTGCCATTATTTCAGAGCCTCTGAGCTGAGCAGGACAGCCTTAATGGTACAGCCCCTCCAACACATATATTCCAAACCAAGAAAGAACCTCTGCACACACTTACCCTGTCATCCTAGGGTTGTTATCTGTTATTGCCAAACACTTCATCGTGTTTTCTTGACACAGTTTAGTGTTTGCACTAATGAAACATAATCTCCCCTTTTCCCGGAAACATTCCCAGAGCAGCAGGGTGAAACCAGTGTCACTGATTTTATACTAAGCCAGAAATACCGTTTTAAGAGACGAATCCCTTGCTGACTGTGACACATCAAAGTGCTGATGCAAGGGCAAGGGTCAGTGAGTTGGATTCTCCAGTCCATCCATGATACTCAGTTATTTTCTGGTGCTGCATAAAAACTGTAGCTTGTTACTTGGCTTTAGTTTCCTCTGTAGGGTCCAGATGCCAACTCCCTGGTTGTCCCTGGGGCATTACCAGGAGTGGGAGGAGTGGTCATGAACTCCATGCCTACCTTCTTCCCAGCAGCCTAAGCCAGCTGTGCTAGTTATTTCTCATCACTATAAAAGAGTTTGAAGCGTCTTTTGCTTTATGCCAAGGACTGGCGTAGGGAGTGCCCAGCACACACAGAATAAAACACTGACCTTTGCCATTCTGTTCTCATAACTTGCAAATGAACACAGCTTAGCTGGTCCAGGAGCCTGGCCAGCATGTGACAAAAGAGAATGAGGAGTTAAGTGTTCCCTTCCTCTCCCAACTATCTGAAATTCATTTGGCCACTCCATGGCTGGAAGCCACTGCACCTGTGAGTATATCCCAGGGGGTAACTGTGGCCTGTCTGCCTCAAAATGTCAAAAAAATTCAGCAGATCCTACAGTGGGAAAATGAAGAATAACAGAGTCTGCACCACTGGATTTTCATTTTTTGGATAGTAAAACACTATTTATTTTTCTTTAATTATAAAGCAATCATGCTTCTCTGAAATAGGGCTTGCAGATTTTACTATAACTTCTCTCTTAATTGGATGTTTGTGAATGTAAAGGTTTCTACCATGACTTGTGAAATGAAACAAAAACATCATTTC
Source organism: Pomatostomus ruficeps (assembly GCA_013400735.1). Classification (NCBI taxonomy): domain Eukaryota; kingdom Metazoa; phylum Chordata; class Aves; order Passeriformes; family Timaliidae; genus Pomatostomus; species Pomatostomus ruficeps. The sequence continues at coordinate 16,984 of VYZT01057734.1, read as the reverse complement.
TACATTAATTTAATTCTTTTATTTCCAACCATTCTCTCACCATCAGGTTTCCTTGATATACTTAATCTTTTGCAATGGTTTCCATGGCAACTACTCTTCATTGTGGTGACACCAAGGACTCCAGTAATCATGAAGCCAAACTTTGCCAAGGGATTGGCTTTTGCCTTTTTCCTGCTGGCTTTGCCATGGCAGCCCCTGCCTGTTTCCTCCTGTGTGCCCCACCTTCCCCACCGGCACACTGAAAGGCAGGGGCAGGAAGCACACAATGGGACATTTTTAAGGTTTTATGTTTAGTGCTACAGACAATGGTCCCTTTTCAATTCCCATTATACATTGCTGTTTGCTGCTGCATTCCCAATAAATCCCCATCAGGAAGGTGAGGGTCTCATAGCTGTTCATCCTCAGAAATACAAAATGTTATCCTGGCTATAGAGTCCAGCCCCACAAAGCAGCACAGCCTTTCTCCAGAGCACAGCATCGCCTGCCTGGTGTTCGGTTACACAAAACGGCTTTCTCTGTTCAGCACAGTGCCTCAGCCACGGGGCACAGGGCATGAGTTATCCCATGCTGTACTGCACACATCCATGCCAGTACTGTACAGACACACTGGTTAACCCCTGCCATACAGCACAGACCCACGGCTGCAGTTTACAGCTGTATGAAAATTGCTGACACCACACTGAGATGGCTCCAGCAGGGTTGGGTTATACACTGCAAGAACTGTACTTTGTTGCTCTAATTTCTTTCCTACAGTTTACCTCCCCCTCCTCCAGACCAATCAGCTCTGAGGAATGGACTGTGTGACTGGCAAATCAAACATTATTATTAATCGCTGTAATTACTTTTTTTGGCCCAATTGCAGAGCCTGGGAAGTTAACCACGGTCTCTAGAGTGCAACCCTCACTACAACATGTTTCTGAGCCACCATTACCTCATTGTTAGTCATGTTTAACCAGAAAGAATTGTGAAACTTTTTTTTCCCTGAAATGTCTCAAACCACGTATGCTGCACAGATCAGCGTGAGAATCTCTCTCTATATATCTCTGTGCTTGCATCTAACCACTGACTTTGCCAAAACCTCAAGTGTCTGGTTCAGGCTGAGGGATGGAGAAGTATTCTTTCTTTCTCTAGTCACAAGTAGTGTGAATGGTTTAACAACAGCAGTGATATAATTTTCTGTCTCTGAATGCCCACATAAGGAAAAATGTCCTCTTCTGAAAAGCATCGCTTACAGGGTAACTAATTGATGACTGTGAGGTCACCGAACAGAAAATGTGTTGAAAAACACTACGCCTCTCAGAACAGTCCCTGCTTCTCATGTCCATCACCAGCTCCTCATGTTCAGTGTGAGAGGCCAGGGCATGGTCCCAGCACTTGTTCCTTGTCCCAGGTATTCCACCCTGACCCATGCATCATTCTGCACGAGCAAGTAACTATCCCAAAACCTCACTTTTTTGAAGAGTTACTTGTCTCTTGACCCAGTGAGTTGATCTCACCTTGCCACCATACACTTGCTAGTATATACAAGAGGCAAGTAGGAGGAGTAAGTCCAGGTGAGAGTGAGGTGGAGGACACCTTTTGTTTCAGGCATCATTTGATGCTTCTTTTTTTTTTGCATATTTCCTATACAGTATATTACTTAAAAGTAATCAGACAGCAAAAAGGAAAACTTTTGTGACTGCACCTTCTACCTCTAGGACATCAGAATCTTTTCTTAGATTGGTCTCATTTCCTTTCTGCAGGGACTCACAGAGCTGTTTTACAAGTAGGAATACGTCTATGTTTTTCTACTGCACAATGTGGTCTGAGACAGATGAAGCATTCAAACCTGCCTCTGGCTTAAGCTAAAATTGTACCTGAGGTTGTCCACATTATAACAGAAAAATTACAGTCATGTGGTAACATTACAGCCCTTCTCAGCTGCCCAATGAATGTGGTTGCCATATGGTTATGAAAGTGGAATTTTTCAACCTCTGCTCTTCAGCTAGGTGCTACTTTACAGTCCAAGTGGAAAGGGACGATGATTATAGAGCCAGCTGGGTGAGGAAGAGGGAGGGAACAGCTCAGACACATTTTAGCCAGCCTTTCTTAGCACTCATCATCATCAAGCAGAAGGAATTCTAGTTCTCATCATCTTTGTACAGCAGAGGTAGGCAGGTTAGTGCTAATTGCCAGCTACCTGTGAACACCCAGATTAAAACTCAGGGTTTTGATCACACCCTGGGTGAAATGGCAGAGGAGTGCTGCAGAGGCAGAGGACTGCATGCTCTCCATTGGTAAAACCAGCTGACAGGAGGGCAGAGAAACAACCTGGCCAAGGCAGCAAGGCAAGAACAGCTTAGTGCTTCCTGTGGCACTGCCTTGCACCCATGGCCAGCCACCCTGAGGGAGAAGCCTGGGCCTTTGCAATTGTTTGAATGTCAGAAGAGCTACACCTTCAGCTTGAGGTCTAACCCGTAGGAGAAATGCAGCCACCATCACCAAAGAGTTACAAGCAGAGAAAAGGCACATAGTTCTGTGTTCAGGATAGTGAACTCGTTCATGCACTTGCTAAAGGTGCCTCTGTCAGGGACTCTGAACTCAGTGCAAAAGGTTGTTACTGTTCCCCCAGTTACAGAGAGCTTTACTGAGCAATCAGCTATTCAAAACCACTCTTACTGCCATACTTGTGTGCTGTGCTGCCAGGTACAAATGATGCCATGGTGGCATGGGATGTATGTAAGAGTGGTGGACAATCATCCCTTTGTAAGAAAGATGTATCCATAGAGGAGCCAGAGCAGTAGTTGTTCCTGTGTGCATAAGGGACACTGAAAAGGCTTGGATTAATCATTGTCAAAGAGCAGGTAAGTGAGAATTTTCATGACTACTTAAATGGGACAAGAAATGTGCTAGTTTGACCTTTTGCAAAAAACAATGTAGACCTGAAAGTCTAGTAAAGGTCCTTTGTTTTACAGCTGTAAATATTACTATTTAGTTTCTAAAACTTGAATTAAAACACCATGATTGCTTATAGGAAAAATGTGTTTGTAATTATTTACAGGCAAGAAATTTTATATGCAAGAAGAGAACTTCATGCTGAAAATCTGGCCCTAGAAAAATAAGTAGTGAATGTTCCAGTCAATATTTCCTAAACATTTCTCTATTGCAATGTTGGCCAAGCTTTTCTGTTTTAACAGTTGCATTTTGGTGAGGCACCTGTGGAAGTACATTATGCACTAAAATGGAACTTTCGCTATAGCGCAGCAGAAGAAACCAGCTCTGATGTTTTTATGATCCCCAAACACAGCCAGACATTCCAGATACAGGAGTCATCATTCATATAGTCCTAGCTGCTGTTTTGGTTTCGTTTTCTGCCACAACTGTAAGGGGATCTTGCCTTTAGCAAGTTCCCCATCTAACATGATTCCCAGCCCAGACCTTGACCAGGATTGGGAGAGCATTTTGTGTTCGGGCACCTCTGATTTTAAGAACCCTGTTGCAAATTCACAGCATCCAATTCTTGACCTTTTTTGTGTGTGTTTCCCAAACCTGACAGACCCTCAGTGAGAGGCTATGTGCCTACACCGGTGCATGCCTTGAGGAAGCTTTCTCTCATTTTCCCTTCTGATTTTCCTTGAAATTCCTACTAGGGCAAGTCAGAGGGAAGACTGACAGCAGAGCACACCACCAGAAAAGACTGTTCTTTGTTCTTCCCTCAGCCAGTCGTGTTGGCTGCCCTCGGTGTCTCCATTGAAGGCACAAGGGAAGCTACAGGCACCTTGTGCGAAAACTTCTCCTTTCCTCCAAGGACTGTCACTTCCAGCAGCCCTGTGCAGGGAAGGAATCCAGCCATTAACTAATTTATCAACATTTACATTGCAAATATTATCTAATTAAATAATACCACTTTTTAGCATTTACTGCATATCTCTAGCAAGAGTTTACTAGCTGGATAAAATATCTCAAAGGAGCTTAGGAGTTTAGCTTTCCAGTCACTCATTCCATTTGGTGTTATCTGTGTTTATTTTTTCTCCTCCACCTACAGATACATGAAGCAAAGAAAACAAGCTGCAAATCCACATACTTGCCTTTGGAGTCTCTGATCCTTAAGACAAATGTACAGTTATTAAAACAGTTATCAGACACTTACAATCTAAGTGTTGTTAATGGATTTTTTTTCTCCTCCTTTCCACTCTTCATAATTTATGGAACATTTTTTCACAGAAGTGCAGCTCTGGCTGATGCAGCAGCATAAAGAAACTAACTTACCTGAAGCAAAATAATAATGGATCTTTGGGGAAATCCCACCATGAAAGGAGCCAAGAGTAAGGAAAGCAGAAGTTTAGAAAGCTGGACTGAAATGAATCCAAGCAAAACATGCATACACCAGCTACTTCGTTTCAAAGGAGGCAGGTGGCAGGCTTACGTCCTCCTGTTCTTCAGCTACCCATTTCCTTTTGTGGTCATTTTTCATATGAGCCTCTTCCTTTTCTTGCAAGGCAAAATCTGAATATATTCTTTCTGTACTGTGCTTGCAGTTTCCAACTCAGCTTACACATAAAATAATTCAACCGCAGCTTCCTACATTCCAAGTTTATCTTGCTTCTGCAATCGCTTTCCTCTCCTCTCTTTTGGATACTTCAGCACCAGGAGGATGTGGGCAAATCAAAGGGAACTGAGAGAAAACAAGCTGAAGGAATTAAGAAACTGAATGAAGGCCCATTAAAATCTGAGTAATTTATGACATAGTGAAATGCAATATCTGTCCAACATTCATTTATTTGTCATGTAATAATAATTGAAAGATGCTCTCCTAGACTCTCAGTGTCTTAGCATGCTGTTAGCAGTACAACTCAACTACAGATGTATTGAACAATCAGTATAGGAGAGTTCAGTCAGTCAAGCACATATAAAAATCTTCTGCTTTTCCAGTGCTAGGAAATACATGCTTATCTCTTTATTTTTTTTAAATTCCATCAAGCAGTTCTTCTATGTGGCCAGAGGTGACCAAATTCCAATTATTTGAGACCATAGGAAAATGAAGTATACTGGCATTTAAATATTACAAGAATTCAGGAGAGAGAACAAATACTGAAAGTAGCAAGTATAGCTGGGCCTGGACACAAGGAAAAGAATGTCACATAAGAATATCAGAAACTCAAATCTTAATAATGAGATAATCATCGAGAAAATATGCAATTTGTCATGAAAATATTTTAAAACTGAAAATTTTGAACTGGCAAAACTGAAACCATAAATAATATTCAGGATTTGCTATTACTTTACAATTATTTCTATTGGTTTTAACAGCACAAAGAAAGGGCGGGATGGACAAATACTTAGGTCAGAGCGATCATTTAAATGACTGCTCCATATGCAATAAAAATAAGGTCCATCATTTGACAAATGATAAATTCAATGCTTTAAAAGTTGTTCTTAGCTTTAGGTCATTGACTTTACAATGACTGCATAATAGCAGGGGCAGAAATATACAAGGCTCATGTCTTCAGACAGAGCACATTTATTTTGGATATATATTTTCAGCTCCGAGGACAAGGAAGCTATAATGTTATTGTAATTATGGGTTGTGTAAACCTTGTTCAGCTTTATGATACACAATATGCACTTATGTAGTTGGATAATAAAAAGTTGTGTCTTATTTGTGAAAAACACCTTTTGCTTTAGCCTAGAGAGAGATTCACAAGAACATCCTTTCAGGTGTCCTTGCAAGTATTCATGCTGGATCTCAGTGATAGCTCCTGCTGCATTATATCTTAAGGCAGTGTCATTTCAGCACAGAAGTCTCAAGGAAGAAATGAGTCATATCTAAAAAAAGTGAACCAAACCCAACTGTTCCCTGTGTTGCACAGCTAGTGAAGGCTTGTTGCCGTTGGATTTGTATTCTGTGTTCTCCAGTATCACCAGTAACTCTACATTTCTTCTTAATCTCACACCTTCACATGCCTAAATCTTCCCTACAAGTGCAAGGCTAAACCACTTGTGTGTGGTATCTCCCACTACTTCCATGCCATGTTCCTGCATTAGCTGCAGCTGCCTTCCGTGTCCCCACACCTACGCAGCTCCCTGGTGCTTCCAGAAGCTTTCCTCATCCTCTTTGCTCCCCGTGATGCTGCTCTGTCTCTCCACCCTTGCCTCACAAAGTGGGGATTGCCCACCCCAACAGCCTGAGATATTTCCTTTTATCACTAAGGAGCCTTTGCCAGACCTTGCAAGTAGGCAGGGGATGGAGGGGTTGGTGGTGCAGGACCTCATTCTCATTCACTGTCAGCACCTCTGTGGCCAGGAGCCCAGAGAGGCAGGATGGCTCTCTCACTGCCCCAGCACAGCTGTGAGCAGGCTGCTCTGGACTGGACTGTCTCTTCTGAATAGGATCTTTCTACACTGGTAAACATTGAATTTGAATACACTTGATATCTCTGAGACATTTAATCCTTCATCAACTTCACTAAACTTTCATCACAACTTCTAAAATTCCTGGGTGAAGACATGAGTAGATAAGGAGGTGGACACAGACAAACAGCACTGTTTGCACATCTCATTGCATTTCATTAGACAACCAGGGTATGAAACTATGAAGTTGAAAAAGCAGCACTGCCTCTATCTCACTGAAGCAGCTACTGAAACAATATAGGATTCGTCACCCCTGTTTCTCAGAAAAAAGGCTTACTTCCATAATTAGTTCTATGCTTGCTAGACCAAAGCATGAAATCATGTTTTTCTGATCCAACTTATCTGAACATCACTGTCTCCTCATTTTCTTTTCCTAATTTTCTCTACTGAGGGAACTCAGATACACACACACGTATACCCACATGCATACCTATGTGCCTATGTCTATGCCTATGTCTCACATGCTTGGTCAGTAATTTAGCATAGTTAGTTAAGAACTAATTGGAGATTATTTTTCTTCCTCAGGAAGGCAAAACTATTTTCAACATCATAAAAATTTTAAATAATCCAGGTTGGCAATTTAAAGTTATTACTGGATTCATTAGAGCTTCAATATCCTACCTACTGCTGAGCTGCTGACAGGACGAGATTTAGCTGAAATCAGTGGATCCAATTAGAGCCAGGGGTTCACACATTGAACACTTCCAGAGTACAAATTATTGGTGACATTTCTAAACAGTGATTGACACTGAAGCCAGCACAGGTTTCCTATACAGCTATGGAATGACATTATGAAAAGGAGTGAACTTTCTAACCTTTCCACGGTACTGGCAAAAAAAATCAAATTCCACTTATTTGTTATCCTTCATTTTTCAGCATAGACTTTATTTTTTTTCCAGAACAATTGGACAGTCCCAACATAAATCAGGATTCTAAGTTGTATTAAAATTTATGAAGGCTGTGGTTGCAAAGAGACACCTTCAGACATGAGGATTGCTAGATTTACCTTTGTGCAGAAAAATCAGCCTACTACACAGATATTGATAGTTGCTTAAGTCTCCATTGTCAACTTACTATTGTGAAAAAGAATAGTGGAGATGGTGTGAGTTTATTCATTTTCGTCTCTTATACAATGATTTCTTTGGAATGTTTTTCTAATCTAATTAAAATTCATTTTGGAATGTCATTTATTAGCCCAAATGATTCCCAATTATATCTCCCTGCAAACCTTGTCTCTCTTAGAATATTATAAGTGCATTCCAAATATAAATAATTAATAAGACAAGCGTGCCTTTCTTATCGTAGGTTGCATGTTATCAACAGACTCACAATTCACGTTTGGTGCTGCAATCACTTTGCTTCCAGCAGCCACTCAAGTATCAGTCCTTCTGGCTGCCGTTGCAAGGGACCAGATTTAAACGTCTTGGATGTTCTACACAGTAAGATAAGGAGGCACGCATGTATGAGAAGTCAAGATCAATTATCTCAGGGTGATTTTTCTGTTATTAGTATGACAAATTGTTGAAAATTTAGGCCCTGATCTTGTAATTATTTGTGTGCAAAAATCATATGGACATCAAAGTGAATTAGTTCAGCACAGAGAGGGAGTGTAAGATCAGGCATCCAGCAAAATGTTTAATATTTCAAGTGTATCATTCTTCACAATACTGCTCTGTCAAAGTAAATGAAGCAGAGTAATGTACATTGCGAAAAAAAATCAACCAATTCAATTTCCACCTTCCCCATATAAATAAATACTAAAGATTCCAAGACATGAAAGAAAGCCCTGAGGAATAAAACCTGATTGGTAAAATTTTGCCTAAGGTGTTGTAATAGACACCACAAAATACATGTTCAGTCACTGGGTTTTCACTACACTCCTCATTATAGCTGCAACTGGCTGAATTATTCATTAGAGATAACACACCCTGTGAATTTATCATAATATTATTTATGCAGTAGAAATGATCACCTAAGGCTGATGGCATTTGTTTATGTTTTCCACTATAAGGCCTAAACTTTATATAGCAGGGACACATTTCTCATTTTCAAACTGACCAAAAAGAACAACAAAAGTATTAATAATAATAATAATAATAACAACAATAATAATAATACTTTCTGTTCTAATCTGCAAATAAATTCTCATTCTGTCTGAATCCATGAAAACATCACTCTTCATGAGTATAAGCAAAGCAAAAAGTGGTTCTAAGTTGCATCAATTGCTAGTGCGTTGCAATAGAAACTCAAGATAATTGAAATCCACACAGAAGGGCTCAATAAACCTGACCTGCTGTCAGTTGTTTACCCCAAGGGAAGCTGTGTCCTTCACCAAAAACAGACCTGAGGAATGTCTGTCAGTCATGCATGGGAGTCCCCATCTTCTCTGTCACTCTGTGTAGTCTGTAGTACTGCAGAAAGGTTTCAGAAAACTCTGTGAGTCTGCTCCTAAAACACCTTACTGTATCAGTCCTGAAGTGTTCTCAGTGTATCAGCAAAGCCTTTCTGCATCAGCCAGACCAATGATCCTGTCAGTGGAACAACAATATTGGTCAGGGCTCTAAGATGAGGTAGTTGGGTTCATATTCAGCTAAAGTCCCTGATTACCACTTTCTTCTCTGTTTTTGTAGCTGAGAGACTTGATCCCTCTGGCCTAGTGTGTCTCACAAAATGGTGTGTTCTTCAATATCTCCTCCATAATGCTTTTGATTACAGCCTTCAGATATATCAGAGAAAATACCCTTGGTTTTGTCTTCAAGCTTTTTGCAAATTTGACTGATTCCCAGTTCTCTCCTTCAACACTGATGTATTTCCTTCCTTATTCCCTTAAAGACTCTTATGTCCACACATTCCTAGTTTACAGATCCTGGCTACAGAGATGTCTCACATGATTGTTGACTGTAATCTTCTATATACAAATATCCTGAGACAAAACAGAGGGGGGCCACCACGATCCTATTGCTCAATATCCACCATTCCATCTGGGCTGCATAAAATTCCTAAATACTGTGTTTTGTTGCCTAAAGATGCTTCCAATCTTCCTAGCTGTAGCTGCACTACTGAACAAACAAGTTCTTTACTGCCAAAAAGCCCAGCCAAATGTAATGTCCCACAGACTCTTGGTTGAACCTGGACCAAACAGTGGCCTGGGAACTCTAATACAGAACTCTGCAACATCTGATCACTACTGCAACTTTCCAAGGTTGTGTCTGTTAGATTATATGTTTCCCTTCTCAAATCCCTTTAAAAGTGCATGTTTAAAAGATATCTTCTTGTTACAAACTACCCTTAAGCTAGGTTATGTTACTCTACCACCTATTCCTGCTAAACAATTACTAACCCTAGAAGAAAGACCTGCCAAGCTGCCAATAGGAAAATCATACTTTTCTTAACCAGCTCTTTTCTCATATTCTGTCACATTAGAGTGGCTGCACAACACAATCTCACTGCAGAGCTGTGCTGCAGGCAATTTGATTCCTGAACTGACCATCAAATTGGCTTCAGCAACCTCCTGAAGCATCTGCCCTTACTTCTCCCAGGAACCACCTGTGTTCAGTTGGACAGGCAGAAGTTTCTCAGGTTTGCTCAGGCTTGCACACAGAAGACAATAAGGAAAAGGAGAAAATAGCCTTTGCTGGCTCACTTCCTTCCCCTAACACATTCCAGACCCCACCATTTTCATTTGAGCAGCACCTCCCTTCTGCTGATCCAGGCAACGGAAATAGCCGCCGGATCTTTCACATTCCTCTGGAGGCCTCTGCACCAAGGCTTCATGCACAGAAAGAAAATTCCACTCCAGGATAGAAGTGAAGTCCACAGGGCCAAAGAGATTTTCTGTTTGTCCAGCTTCTCTAAATTCTCAAAACACATGGCCAGTCTTCATCTCCTAGATTCTCTTTCTCCTTCCAACATGAGTTCATCTTCCAGGTCACCTACAGGAAAGCTCTGCTTACACCGCAGAGACACTGTTACTGTTCCCATGGCTATCTCTGCAGCCTTCCGAGAACAGATAGGAGCCCACAGTGTACTCCAAGACAGCAGCTGCTTTTTTTTATAGCAGAATGTATTTGCATGGCTTTGGCACCGGACTAGCCACATCCTCAAAGCTTGCAATCATTTTGGAGCAAAAGCAGAGTTTGTTCCCACAGACCTGCAGTAGATATTCTGGAAATATCCTTCTGATCTACTCATTCTCCCATGCTATGTTTTCCTCAGTCTGTGTTTTTTTCTGACAGTTTCATAATTCTTCTGTGGGAAACCTCCCAAGTCCTGAGACCTTGATTCCAGCTCCAGTATTTTTCCCATATATAGTACGTACTAATACTACAGTAAATAGGTTTGTGAAAGTCCAAAGACTTTCCTGCACTTCCTTGTTCTAGGCAATATATAACAAATAAAATCCATTTCTCCCTGGAGCTGCATTAGTATTTAATGTTTCAGAGCATTTCAGTGACCAGAGCTTTGCTGTTGCACATCTCTCCCTATAAAGGAAAACAGACAATTGACATGAAAAAAAAACTGTAGTCCTTATTTAGAAATCTGTCACATCCATAATACCTACCGATCCCAAGAATCTGATATTACTACACCTTTAGTTGTGCTTATGGATAACCCTCTCCTTTCCAGATCTCTTTCCCTTAGCTCTTAATCCAGCAGCATTACACTCTGGTGTGCTTGGTCCCCTCTCATCTTCATTCCCTCAGGCCACTTTCTGGACCTGTAAAGGACAGCATTTCAATGGCCCAGAGATTAGAAGACCCTTGCAGGGGGCTTAGAGTCCTCTGGTTCAGGAAGAAGGAATTAAGGAATTAATTAGGAGTTAAGCCTCTCCTCCTTGTAGTCTCATTATGTGTACAGCCACTTTCCCTATGAATATTATTTCTGATTATACAATCACAGAATACCCTGAGTTGGAAGAGACCTACAAGGATCATCAAAATCCAACTCCTATACTTTCCTTCTCAGAAGGTACCTCTTACAGGGGCAATCTTTTATTCAGTGATCTTCTTGGCTAGGTGATGGAAGAGTTTCTCTAGTCATTGTACACACAAATAAGTTCACTATTCAGACCTGTATGTTAAGAGAAGTTTCATATTCAGGAGGTCTGGCACTCAGCAGACTCTCGTAAGCACTGATATAACCCAGTAATTAGGCAGAATATTGAGTTGGACAAAGAAAACCAGCAGTTTTGTGGGGGCTTTGTGAATTAAATAGTCTCAGTGAAGAGCTCAGGGGTGCCAAAGTTAGTGCAAACTAAAAGTGGGGAAGAGGAAGGGAAGGATGTGCAAGGCACAGGAGCCAGAAGCAGGCAGAACAGGGAGAAGGCAGGAAAATAACATGTCCCTCTTGTAGCAGCAGGAGACAAGGCAGCCAGCTCTGTTGTCCCCTTATCTTCCTCTCTGGATGCATTTTCCATGTGTTCACCATCAAGCCTCACTGGCTGAGGCACTGGGATGGGGTAGCTGAGGAAGACTCTAAGTCAAGACAAAAGAAGTGTCCTTATAATCTAGCCCTGGGGTGGTCATTCAGCTGCCAAGAAATACCACTTCAGATGTTGTGATTTCACTATTCATTAAAGCACTGGAAGAAAAGGCCTACTTCTGAAGCTGTGAGTGAAGAGTCCTTTTGGACAAGAGGTCTGACTTCACTTAATTTGGACCTGTTGAGGTAGATTACTTGGGAAACGCATTCACACCCCTGTTCAGTGAGTTACAGTTAGGCAGTAATTGTACCATGTGCTGTGGAGGTGACTGGCCCTGCACCACAAACAGCCAGCAGACAGATTGCACCGCAGGATATTTCATTTTATTAGAAAAGACTTCTGGATAGCAAATACATTAATGGGATCCAGAATCAGATCTTAACTTGCAAACAAGGCAAAAAAGCTACATTTCCTGGGCAGTTTATTTCCAATAAATAATTTAACCTCTTCCAATAGAAAGTTCTGCATTCCGAAACAGAGAATTGGCTTTGCAGAAATTATTCCCAGTGCAGCATTTGTTTGAAGTCATCTCCACGGATTCTGGAGGGCAGCATAAGTTTCAATAAAATAGTTCAGATGTCCTGCAAAATGTTAGCTGCAAAATCTCAGCTGCAAAATCTCCTCTGCTCTTTGAGCTCAAGCTGGTACATAAAATAATGAGAGCTTCAGGCATCTCCTTCTCTCAAAGCTGTAATTTATGTCAATAGATAGGAGGGAATTAGTGCAAAGCATAAATTATCCTTTCACTACGATACTGCTTTCCAAAATTTATATTTCAACAATCCCAGTACAGACCTTAGCAATATGAAAGTCTTTAAAATTATATTGATCAACAAGTGATAAAACAATCCTTAAAAAATAACAACATAAACCCAGTGTGTTAAAAATATCCACAGGAAAGCACAAGACTTCTGAATATATGCTTACTCTTTCCAACATTTATTTTTCCTTTGTCCTTAAAGAAATTCAAATTAATTATAAAAATGAGGACATTCCTAATGGGATTTTTACTGAAATGTTACAAGGCTTAATTTGTGTGAAAGTACCAACAAGTTTATTCATTTTGTAGGAGTGTGGAATTTGCTTCACGTAATACTCAGGACTTAGCTACAGCTTTGATAGAAATGTTATTTGGTAATTATCTGCTCTTCCCTCGGGGACAAAGTAATTAATTCTGTTCTGCAGTTCACAGCATATTCTGTTTTTACACACATATGAAGGATGAATTTTGGAAGATTATGATCAATAGTTACTTTATTGACAACCAATAACTCATCATCCTGACAGCTCCATGACTTTTAAAGAAAATTCAGGAACACAGAAGTCAAACTTCACTTCTTAACCTTTATATATTGGAGGGAGAGGAGAATAAATCTGAAGGAATATAAATATTTAAAATTAGCTCTCCTGAAAGAATTAAATGACATTTTGTACATAAAAAAAATATAAATCCCCAAAATTTATATTTTTAATTCCTCACAGCTAGAGTAAAGCCCATAGGTTTTCCCCTATTTGTTGATTCTTTATTCCTTTCCTTTAGATTAGAGAATAATTTAAAATTCAGGTTAAATACAAGCTTGAACAATAAATTTTAGGCATAGGAGCTGATCCTCCCCTAAGGTATAGTTTAAGGTACATGAATTTCTTGTCCATTACAGAGCAGCTCTGTGTGTTTGGAGTCAATGTGTTCATCACAGCCTACCCTAAATCAGTGTGGTGCATTTCATACTTTGAAAGAATATGCACAGAAGAAGCACATACCAGCTGCTAAAAACCCAAATACAGAGATCCTGGATATGCTGTCTTTGTAAAGAGGAAGACAAAAATGTTCCTATTGGTATTTTGTACCCAAATATTACTTAGTGGAAGACACTGCTTTCATAAAGAATGCTTTTAGTAATTGCTTTTGCAGACATTTTTTGCCTGTAATAAGGGAAGTCCCAGTTCAGCAGGGCTATGGGGGAAAGGGGTCACCCCCAGGGATTCTCACATAAGATCTGACTCATTCTCCATCCCAGATATCACAGCCTGGGCAAGCCATTTTGGCTAGAGAGTTATGATTTCCTCCATGAATTTTTTATGAACAGAATCTTCTGGTACAGATGCAAAGATACAGCATGGACTTCTCTTTTTTCAGTCTAGCCTGTCTCTTGACAGATCCAATGAAAAGTTCATCACAAAAAGCACTTCTGTATAAACAATTGTCCCTCCAGGAAAGGTCTCGTCTCCTTCATGTGGTGTATTCTGTAATACAAAGATAGCTATAGATTCTTGGGGTTCTGTTTACACAGCTGAAAAATACTGTTAGTGATTATGATAATAGCATTTCCTACCCAACAGGAAAGTTGTGTCAACAAATGTATTAAAATTGTTGAAGAATGGAGCTATAGGAACACAAATACCAATACTGTAGCAAGGAACTAGGAACTTAATGTTCTTAAGTTTTCACTGTCCAAAAACACAGTCAGCTCTGAAACAACTGAAATTCTCATTTATTCCATCAGCAACTAAGGTACTTGGCACCAGCCACTAAATTGATGCTGGCCTTAGTCAGTTTTAAAACAGCTTGTGGATGTAATCTGCCAATAAGCCAACAATTAGATGTTTTACAGGAAATTATTTCATTGACAAAAATTAAGTTTAGAAAGAAGGAGTTGGAGGACTGGAACTGGCTGCATTTCACAACAGTGCTGGTAATAAATCTTGACAATAAAAGGGAATGAAATACTTAAGCCAGAAAAGCGAAATCACTAAAAATAAAACTAGAGGCAAATTACATTCATCTCTCAGATCTCATTCGAATATCTGACTGGAAAATTTTCCTACTGCAATAGCTGCAGCATCCCAAGAGATCCATATCTGCCTTCACCCATGCAACTCTGCCAATCCAGAAGACAAATAAAGAGTGATGTTCCTTTCCTCATTGCATGTGCTTCAGCTTGTGGCCAAGATAAAACAGTGTGGATAAGTAAACAGTAGTTATGTCCAACAAAGATGCCCCTCGAGGATGCTGTCCAGACTCAGAGTGACATTTGTGAAAGAAAAAAACCAACATACCAAAAAACAAACCAGAACTACCAGACCATCAAATGCCTGAAAAACCCTTCCAAGCCCAGACCACAGAATGCCTCCATTTTTCCACACAAGGCACAGCCTGGCTCTGGCAGTGCAAACACCCACTCTTGCTTCAGACAGTCAAGGACTCAGGATGTGAGTACTCCTTGTACTCATCACA
The DNA here is from genome assembly GCA_013400735.1 of Pomatostomus ruficeps. Lineage (NCBI taxonomy): Eukaryota > Metazoa > Chordata > Aves > Passeriformes > Timaliidae > Pomatostomus > Pomatostomus ruficeps. The sequence continues at coordinate 1,877 of VYZT01057734.1, read as the reverse complement.
TGAGTATTAGCACCTTCGGGTAAAACAAGCCTGGTTCTTTCATCACAACCAGGAAATAAATGTTGTGCCAATCAACAGGAGAAATGGAGTATCAACCAGCCTCTATTTCTTCCCCCTGCCTTCTGCCTGTCTTATTACACATCTCACCCAAGGCCAAAGTGCATAACTTGCACTAAGATTGCAGCATGAAGGTGGCCACAGTCTTCCTACTTTATCCCTCCTCCTCCTGAACATGAGATACCATGAATTCTCCTCAAGCACAGCCTCTTCTGCAGCATCCTGCCTTGTTTGTTGCCCAGGATACACGGGCCCTGCTGTGTGCTGGGTCTCACTGTGCTGAC